>APFE030796255.1:88177-121575 GCA_000404065.3 Pinus taeda | reverse complement strand
ACCATTTAACCTATTTCTTCATAATTTCTCATGGTAAAAATGACCATAAACATGCTACCCATCCATGACATTATCATACCTTGGCAAATTTGAGTGAACTTGGAAGAAAGTTTACTGTTTGGGTGAGTTTTTGTGTAAACTGCCCGAATGACTGCGCACCTCCCCAGAAAAGCCGCGCACCACCCAGAAATACGTGCCTATGTATTTTCCTTCAGCAAAAAACTCCCCACAGAGCCGCGCACTGCCCAGAAATCCGCACCTGTGTATTTTCCTTCAGCAAAAAATTCCCCACAAAGCCGCGCACTGCCCAGAAATCCGTGCACACTTGTGAAATGACCGCGCACCTTCCCAGGCACTGAATTTGCTAAACGTTGCCACGAAATCGCCTTCTTTGCCTCTAGCACGAAAATTTCACTCTCAATTGCATAATAAGAGTGACTAAAGAGGGAAATTAGTTTTTATAGGGTCATTTTAAAACAAAATTTAACTTTAGAACCCACTTTCTAATGTTTTCAATTTGCTTTTCTTTTTAACACTGTTTAGAGTCTTTTTGTCCTGAAATGAGCTCTTTTGATGCATTGGACTCCGTTCTTTTTGTAGGTTGACCATCTGATGGACTGTGGAGAAGGAACCAGGGTTGTTGCTGGCACTTTTGCAAACTTCTGAGAATTTATTTATTTTTACAAATTTGACATGACCTTGGACTTAAAAACAGGGTTTTTAAATCCAAGGTATAAAATGATCTGTAGCTGATGAAAATAACAATGGAACATATGTACATACTTCCTTCTAGTTTGTTGGGCACTCACTGACCTTGACTCATGACCTTGAAGTGATTTTGACTCAAAACCCTAGACCTAAGACTTGGGACCTCAAGACAAAAACAAAAACAAGTATGACTCAATTACATTGTAGTATGACCTGATCCAGCAAAACCAAGAAGGAAACAAAGACCTGCTCCTCCATTCAGTGTTATGGCATGCCTAGTGGGATGCAAAATTGACACTGATGAGACACCTAACTATGCATATGCAAAGAGCTATTGATCACTGATGGAGGGCTTAAGACCGACACTAACACAGGGCTTCTACCTCAAGAGTGTGAAGATTGTATTCGGGAGGAATGCAATAGCTTGAAACATCATTTGCAGGATGCAGGTGTTCATAAGCATGCACTTGAACCAGAGAGTTGTGGAAACTCTGACATCCTTGAAGAGATTGATGGTGTTCCAAAGGGAGCCACTCCTTCATTTGATTCACCTCCTCATGAAGGCAATAAAGGTGAAAGAGAAACGTATAAATCTGGTTCTAAATATTTTCCTTTTGATTATGTTCAACATGATAAATTCCCATGTAAGAATTGGAAAAGAATTGCATGTTCATTTTGTGGTTTGGATAACCATAATGTTTCTAGATGTTGGAAGAGAATGACCACATGAAGGAAACTTTTGAAGGAAAGGAAGTAAGAAGCGAAAGGTCCATTGGACAAGTCAAATCATGATGATAAGAGGATGCACATGCAGTGCACTTACTACCATAAGCAAGGACATCTTGTTGCAAAATGTTTGACTCTGAATCCAACAATGCTCCCACGGAACTTGAAGAAGGTGGAAGGAGAAAATGCAGAAATGGAAAGGAAGATTCCATGAATGATGTGTTTCAGGATGATTCACATGTTGATGTTGATGTGCAGACAAAGAAAATACCTTTGAAATGGATTGGTAAGAAATGGTTAGAGTTCTTATCCCATTAAGATTGCATGCCTATTGATGCATCTATTTGCATTTCTTTGTTAATGGGTTGCAATTTGTAGGATTTTACCAAGAAGGTGAATGGGAAAAGTAGAGTAGGAGACTCACTTTGTTGTTGCAACATTATATTTCAGTTCATCTTCGAAAGTACAGTGTGCTTAAGCGAAAGTTGAAGGATGAAAAGCATGCATGAGAATGATATGCATGAACACAAGGATGTTGATGATTTCCTTGTTTTTGAACATGTGTGTGTGATTAAATTGAAGGGTTGATTGCTTTGACATGCATGTGATGCAATGTTGACTTGGGAGAAGTTAACTTGGTCTCCAAGATGGAGATAATGATGAAGTGTTTCATCTTTTGAAAATAATCCTTGAGATCTTTTCTTGCATGCTTGACTTGAAGGGTCAGTTGTTTTAAAGGCATGTTTTGTGGGCTTGTTATCTAGTCCATCATTTGTATGGATGTAAAGACATGGAGGTGTTCACAAGATGTGAGATCTATTTCTTTTGTTGAAGCAAGAGTTTTAGGCCATCCAGTTGTTGTCTATATTTCTGTTGTTGTTAATAGTTGTTGTTGACAACTTTTCAAACATATACAAATGAGAATTTTGTGAAGTAGATGTACTTCAAATTTGTTTGAGCCATCTTGAGTCAATGATCAAGGCAGAGAAGTTCAAACTACCTTCTGTGACCATCTCAGCAGGAGTTCTGTAGGAAGGCAAGGAGGAAGACAGTTCTTCCCAGGAAGACTAGCACATCCAGGAAGGAGAGTGGTCAAAGGCTTTGGTTTAGAGACACTATGCAAGGCAAGTGTGTGGAGGCTGAAACAAGAAGGTGTTGTTACTCTCATTTACCATTCAGATCAGTATATCAGTCTTTTGGAGACCAAAAGTTCTTTTAGTGGGAAGGCGTGATCCAAAATGGATTTTGGATAGACTTCTAAGTCTAAGTGCTCCTCACAGAGGAAAATGAAAGTCCAAGTATGCTCCTGGAAATAGTCCCATTGCATAGATCGTTTCATTCTGGATCTACTACAACTTGAATGGGCTAAAATGGACCTTGGATGCAGAAGTTATGGCAAAAAGAAGATTGTCTTTGTCCTTTGAAAAAGGAGGCATTTCTCCTAAAAATTGGCCTAAAACGCTTTATAAAGGAAAATCGCAACGGAAGGGTTGTGTGGAGGACCTAAAAAGGAGGCAGAAGGAACCTTCGACTGTGACCTCTGACTTATCGCATCGAAGGTAGGCCTTTGCCCGATGTTGGGACCCCAGGCAGGGCGATGAAGCGATTGCGACGATCGGCGTCACATATGCAAATAATATAAGGAAAGATCCCCGGGCCGTAGGAAATGCGATATGCGATATACTGATCCATGGTGTGCGATCTCAGCCATCAGATCGGAAAAGAGATCAATGACAAGGATTTAATCGGCGGTCGGGAGATCGGTGATCCCCCACACAAAGGGCTGATGCGATAGCGATATGTGATGCGATATGGACCATTTGATTGGGCATCAAATCAATGGTCTAGATTTAATCAACATCGGTGATTGACGATCCCTGATAATAGGGCCCATGTGGTTTTGATAGTGATAAGCGATAAAAGGCTTGACTTGACAGGATTATAGACTCGATTCTATAATTTTTGAAGTCCGGGAATTCGGATTTTTCAATGTATTCCCGTGTATTTGGGGTTTTGGCCAATCCACCTATGCGATGCGGTATGCGACTAATGATGGACTTGATAGGGTTTATAGGGGTAATTTAATGGAATTTTAAGTCCAGATTTCACACCCGATAGTGTATTTTTCGGAAAATCTCTGTGTATTGGAATTTTTGTCCATTTTCGGGTTTTTGCCTAGAAAGAGGCCCCGATCGCTTCATAACAGCTCTTGAGCACTATGCCATGCTTCAAGTGGGCATTTTGCAGACAATGATGCGTTTGGGAACATGCAGAGCCGCAGAGCCATAGAGCCAGATGGCCAGTCGAAGAGACAGAGAGAAGAGAAGCCACAGAGTCGCAGAGGGATGATTACACGTAGAGAAATAGCTGGGGAAGCCACAGAGCCAGAAAAATGCCTCAAAGGAGTTAGAGAGCTCAATTGATGAGGTCACTAAAGATTGTTGTAGCTAACGTGCAGAGAGCTAGAGGTCGCTAAAGGAGAGTTGTTAGCTGAGAGAGAGCGAAAAGCCAGAGAGCACGATTGACTGGTAGCAAAGCTGCTAAAGGTCATTGGAAGGTTGAAAAAGGTTGCTTGGAGGTTGAGCGAACCATTAATGCATGTAGAGGCCAAGAGAGAGTTCAGAGAGCCAGAAAGCTGAGAGCTTTAGAGCCAGGGATGAGATGGGGTTCTAAGCCCATTGTGTTCTGTGTAAACCAGTGGAGTTGAGTGTGGAGCTTGTAAAATAACTGCTTCCATAATCCCAGAGAGCCTAGTCAAGTTGACTAGAGCTCAAGGTGACATAGCCCAAGAGTTTTGGGTGAACTCCAAATTGATATTGCTGTTATGTGTGTTGTTTTATTGCTGCATCTTGCTGCTATGCGTGTGTTGCTTATTTACTACTTTACTTACTGTCATATGTATTTTATACCAGCATAAGAAAGTGAACTTACAACAGATAACGATTTTAAAACAAATATAAGCATACACCTATGTTCAAGCACATTATTAATTTTACATTGGTTAATCAATAAATCTTGGGAATATTTAAGCTTTGGAAGTGGGAGAGGTTCTTGTAAGCTCACAAGAAGCCTTTAGTGCCCCATTTCAGATCTTCATCACAAAGATAGTGAGATTGCATGGTGTTCCCAAGAAGATCATATCAGATAGAGATGCCAAGTTCACTTCTAAGTTTTAGAAGGAGTTGTTTGCAGGCTTGGGGACAAAGTTAGCTTTTAGTACAACTTATCATTTGTAGACAGATGGATAGACAGAGAGGGTTAGCAATATTATTGAGGATTTACGCCACACATCAATAGAGGAAGTGGGAGGAGTCTCTTCCACTAGTATATTTTTCGTATAATAATGTGTATTAGAAGTCCTTGAAGATGAGTCCATTTGAGCTTCTCTATGGGTAGAGTTGTAATACTCCTATCAACTGGAGTGATCCAATGAGTAGGATATTGATTGGACCAGATATGTTGGCTAAGATGGAGCAAGAGATGCATATTATTAAAAGGAATTTGAAGGAAACTCAAGATAAAAAAAGAGTTATGTGTATTAACCTAGAGAATTCAAGGAGTTTCAAGTTGGGGAGCATGTGTACTTGCACGTCAAGCCCAAGAGGAGATCCTTGAGGATTGGGTCATGTGTCAAGTTGGCACCTCAATATTGTGGGCCTTTTGAGATCCTTGATAGGATTGGTCCAATGGCCTACAGACTTGCACTTCCGCCAAAAGTGAAAGTCCATGATGTTTTCCATGTTTAATTGCTTAAGAGATATGTCCAGGATGTTGATCATGTGATTGATTGATCTGAATTGCAGATGGAACTAGAGGGATATTTCAAGCCAAAGCCACAATGCATATCGCAGCGGAAACAAATCATGCTACGGAACCAATCAATAGAGAAATTTAAAGTGTAGTGGAAGCACTTTGGGCTCGATGAAGCTACATGGGAGATGGCTGATCAGATGCAGGCTTTAGATCCTTCTTTATTTGCTGGTTGAGAAGATGTGTATGGCTTATGTGTTTTGGTTTATATTTATATACACATATGTGTATTGTAAATACTGCAATGAGTTGTGTTATAAAGCTCCAATAAGCAGTATGGCGGTCATGTTTTTAATAGTTTGATATCTTGTAAATGATGCATCAAGCTAGGTTATAAATCTCCACAGGAAACATGTTTTGTTGTTCATAAGCATCATAAAACACCAAGGACAATATTACCCCAAGGGGGAGGGGTTTGTAACAACCCTTGGTTGATTTTCCATGTAAATAAAATAAGACCAAGGTCATGGAACACATATTCCATGTTGAATGGTGGGAAAACATTATAGTTGGCATCACTTGTGATTTAATAATGGCTATGGAAATTGACAAAGGCATTGGCAATGGCAAAGAGAATAAATGGCATTTAATTATGATAAATAAAGTAAAAAAGGAGAAAAGGAAGGTGAAGAGACACAAATATGCATGCAAGAGAAATTAGAGAGAAAATGAAGGAAAATGAAAGAAAAAGGAAAAAGGAAAGGAAGAGGCTAGACTTCAATGATAAAAAGGCATCAAAGAAACAATTCACAACTTTTGGTATAATGTTTTTATCAATTTTGGCTTTGGATTAATTTCAGAGTGAGAGAGAGAGCTCTAAGAGAAGAGAGCAAGCAAGTAATACAATGAAAGAAAATGGCAATCAAAGGAAAGCAAGGGACCAATTTCAAAGAGAGAGAGAGAGAGAGAGAGAGCTCCAAGAGAAGAGAGAAAGCAAGTAAGAAAATGAAAGAAAAGGGAAAGCAAAGGAAATCAAGGGAGAAAAAGGTGAAAGTTGGATCAACAACTACAATAGGCTTACAATGCATGTAACAGTTTGCATGTCTGGATTCCTTATTGATATTTAGATGCATGGTAGATGCATTTGGTTCCTTTGTTATTTGTCGTCGTTGGCATGGAAATTTTCCTGGATTGATAGTGGTTTCAACATTGCCTTTCCATTTCCTAGATAACCATAATGTAGTGGGTTATCTATCTTGATTTTTGGTTGGTTCTTGGGTTCCATAGTGATTGTGGGTTGGGATAGAATCTCTGGAACCTTGGAACAAGCTGGGTTCCTTGGAAGTCATGGGTTGAGACAGGAGATATCTGGAGCCCTATAACAACTTGGGTTCCCTAGAGGCTGTGGGTTGAGATAGAACCCTTGTAGCCTTAAACAAATTGGGATGAGACTAGTCTAGTTGGTGTTAGTGATTTCTGGACTAGTTAGGTGAAATCACTATGGTTGAGGGTTGAGGTGGTTTGGCCTCTGGAATTCTGTGTTGGTTCTATTTTGGTTTAACCCATATGATCCCACATTCATGCTTGGAATATGGTGCGCGGGTGATTGGCTAAAAGAGATATTTTGGTTAAGCTAATCTATGGTTGAGTGGTATGTGGAAGTCCCTGAATTGGTTGGATATGGAATATGTTGATATGAGTTATTTTTCAATCATGATCTATGAGCACTTGTACTGGTCAATGTGTTGATTTTATGGCTAGTTGGTCATGGATTCTATTATGCTTATATGAAAAGTTATATGATGTGATCTTACTATGGATCTTATTCAGGATTTGACAAGTTATTGAATGATTAATGAATGCAAGGGATAAAAAAGTGTCGTTGCAACTAGATTGAGAGGGCATTGAGCCTTCTTGCTAATTTTTTAGCTAAAGTTAAGACGATCATGATCAGATATGCATTCATGATCTGTAACTACTATGTTTACCATATGTTTGACGAAATGTCTATTAAGTGACTAGCATGTTTGAGAAAGATATAACTTGATTATTGGTTGCATAAACTTTTTATAACCTTAGATTGCATTCTGAAGAGTTCTAGGCATTTCTAGGTAGTGGCCTGAAGGCTAGCCATGAAAAAGTGGCATAGATCTCACCACCACATGCAAAAAAATAGAATATTTGGGTCATAACCACATGCAAGCAGACTTATGGGTGCAGTTGGAGCCTCATAACTGCATGCACAGTGTGTCATGGGTGCGATTGGGGTATTAAACTTGTAAAAATGAGTTCCAACTTAGGTATTGATCACCAGGAGTGGTTGTCAAGCTGTTAAGTGATCTAATGTCCCTGAGGGGTGGGAGTATGTGTTCCAGTTTCAAGGCCCCACTTCTATAATTGGAACTTGGAGGTCTGGTCATGTCACAGTAGCACTCAGCTCATGTTTACACTAGAGAGCTTTTAAAAGCAGACAAATGTGGGAGGAGGTGTCACAATTTTAGTTTAGATTTTCTTCTTCATCGCTAATGTATAAGGTATATAAGAATCAAGCATGGGTATTAGTGTTAGGTAATTTTTTAACCTAGGTTGTTATCAAGTGCATTAATAATCTTGTTATACAATCACTCCATAATAAAATTGATGTATATATATTTAAATCCAAACAAGGAAAAGTTGTAAGCACCTATAATATGATATTAACAAATAAGGCAATATTGAAGCAATGATAGAAAATCTTGCTACAACTTTTATCATACAAAATTACCCTTACATCCCTATATATTGTCAAAGAACATAATATAATTACTAGGATAAGTTTAAAAACATGTATCTACTAGAGACCCAAATAACAATCTCTCATTTTCTCAAATTTTCTAAATATTATTATTACATATTATTAGTCTAACTAGCACAATATCCACTTTTTATTCTTTTGTGGAAAAATGTTATTGTAAAGTTTCTCCTTAGCCACCACAATAAAGAAAATTACAATGTCACAAGATTATTCACTTTCACTTCCCATAATTTCCCTACGCATTCTGTCGATTCGATTAGGGTCCATTATGCTGAAATCCATCCAAAGGCATCTAAGTCACCATATTTACCTAACTACTCACACTACACATTAAAACTAAAGAATGCCTTAAATTGAGTACGAGTTCACATAGCATTTGCTTGGTCTCACAAAAATACACCTATGTCTCTGCCTGCACTTGATCCCATGATCCATATCTTTTAACTTCAAGGATGCATACATAATTGCATATTAAAGAGAATGTTAACCAAGTAACTTAAAAACATGGAAAATAACCGTAAATCACAAATCAACCATGAGATCAAACACACAAAATGATTTGATTATGGAGTTCACCCACTGTGGGCTACGTCTCCGGGCCTTGCTCAAAGTTAGGAGGCATCTTTCATTAAATGGCAACAAAAATGAATTACAATCAAATTTACATAAATGACCCTTATACCTCCAATTTCTTTCATGGGTGAACAAATTTTCAAAGCTCAGATATAGAAACATATATCACGATTGGATTCGTGGTGCGAAATTGTGTCAAATGACTATAAAATTGACCATATTCTTAGCAAGTGACCTCTGGATCTCCAAGGAATCTTTAGATTCCCTTAGATTCCCTGCAAAAAGATTCTCCTAAGATTCCATCAGAATCTTTCTCGAATTTCATGCCCGCTTGGGCACGGTTACGACCTAGGCACTTCGAGTTCCACCTACAAAAATGACATGCTACTTCTCAGTTCTGCCACTACCCCCTCTGTTCGATGGAAAAGTGATGTTTTTATATAATGTGTGGGCGAAGTTTACACAATAGAGCCATTGGGTTGTTGGAAAATGGTGGAAAATATGGTGGGGGCGAGCCGGGTTCAAAACCCATTATGCCCAAATAAAGGTTCAAATATTTTTTTATAGTCAGCATCCATTGAAATATGGTTGGCATTGTTTGATTTTTGGTTGCCTGATAGCGGGCCGACCAACATGAGCCATGTGGGTTCGAACCCCGCCAGCCTCCAACACTTGTTCCGTTGTATTAATAGGTTGGGTGGGTCCGCCGGTTGGTGGCCCACCCAACACACACACACACATATAATGACATTGGGGGTGGTGGCCTGCCACCCCAAACTTATATATATTTTTATTTTTATACCCATAATAGTCAAATTTTCACTGGTGGTTTTTAAGGATCACTCGGCAAATTAAAGAGGTGAAAAATTCACTCGTTCTAAACATCAGATTCTGTGCACCATCCCTTTTCCAAATTGTTGCCTCGTTAGTGACTGCCACTTGGCCTAGTTTGAATAGAAATTTGACCGACTATATCTTGAGCATACGAACTTGGATTTGAGTGAAGTTCACGCTGTTGGAATTAGGACGATGAGTACTACGACCTAGTCCTAATTTCACTTCAATATGATGACTTTGATTTTTGAGCATTTTCAAGGCCACTTCTATTTCTTGAGACATCTGGATCATTCCTCCCCACTAATGAGATTTTGGGCCACCAAAAGCTTTATCAGTCAATTGGTAAGTGAGGGAATTCCCCCCTCACTTTATCCTTTTCAATCCACTGGGCCTTACTTGGATGCATTCCATTGAAACCAATATGAAGGTACTCCACATCTCCCCATCATGAAGTCCTGGTCTTCCTGTCAAGAATGATATCCTCCAGTAGTTTCTCCAAGTATTCAGGTGTAATGTTGTCCACTGGAGGAACTTGTCCAACCTCTTCAATGTACATGATCAACGGAGGCTCGTAAAGCTTCAAATTTTCAATTTTCACCACTGAGTAAATTTGCATGTATATTGGAAAATTGAGACGAAAATCATTATCTGCAATATTTTATAATATGATGAATTGGCCATATCAAATTTGTCTCGACTTATTTCCTTCCCCTTTCATTCTTTCTTTGTTGATGTGGAGCCACAATTTTTCTCCAACCTGGAATTGGTGACCAACTTGATGCTTATCATGTCGAGCTTTGTATTGCACTTGACTTTTCTCCAATTGTTCCCACACTGTTGGGTGAATCATCTGAATTCGTTGAACGAAATTCCGTGCTTTGTGCCTGTCAACTTTCCCACTGGAATCTTCATCTCTCCTAAAGACCATGTCTAAGGGATCCTTTGGAAAATATCCAAAGCATGTCTCGAACGGTGAGCTTTGAGTGGATGAATGCACTGACTGGTTTTATGCATGTTGTACATAGGAATGATGCTCATCCCACAACTTGGTATGCTTGCGATAATAGCCTCGGAGTAAGTGTATCACTGTGCGGTTGACAACCGCCTTCTTGTCCATTGGTCTGAAAATGAAATGTCATTCTCCTCTTCAAATTGGTGTCCATCATTCTCCACAAACTCATCCAAAGCTCTCCAAGAAAGTGAGAGTCTCGATTAGACACAATGGATGCGGGAAACAAAAATTGGACCCATACAAATTGGAAGAAGAGATGAGTAGTCTACTCTGTAGTGACATTCTTTTTTTGAGGAATTAAGACACACATTTTTCTAAATCGATCCACAATGACATACAAATAGTCATGAACTCTCCTAGACAAAGGAAAACCACCTATAAAATCCATTGACACACTTTCCCATGGACAACTTGGAACAAGGAGTGCTGTGTCGAGGCCCAATTTTCTATTAGTGGCCTTGCTAACTGAACACAACCCACATCCCTTTACATATCGAGTCAAAATATTTTTTATGTGAGGCCAGTAACACAACCTCCGCAAATGACACAAAGTTTTCGCTACACCAAAATGACCTAACACAAGAGAGGTATGTGCCTCTCTGATTACATGTATTCTCTAGTTGGTGGGGATACAACGTTTTCCAGGTGGTACAACAACTTTCCTTGCAAATGGTAATTTTCCGCCTGCAATCCATGAGTCAAATTTGCATAAATAGCCTTAAATCATCATCATCAACATATTTTTCAACATAACTTTCAAAAGACAAAGAAGCATTTTGAAAAACTATAGATGCATAAATAGGAGCGTGAGAAAGCATATCTGCCACTTTGTTGTTGGCACCCTTCTTGTATTTTATTACCAAGTGAAACTGCTAGAGTAATCCCATCCATCTGAAATGACATGCTAGTTGAAGCTTGATTTTCGACTAGAGGAACTGTAAGGGCTAGTTACCTATGTGAATGATGGTCTCCTTTCTAATCAAATAGTACTTCCACCTCTTCACACTTTGAACCAAGGCATACAACTCCTTGTCATATGTGGGATAGTTCACAAAAACTTGGGAGAATGTCTCCAAATGGTAACATACATGTTTCCTTTGTTGCATCAAGACTGCTCCCATGGCGTATCCAATGGAATCTGTCTCAATCTCGAAAGGATGTTGTAGGTCAAGTAAGGCCAAAACTAGTGCGGTACTGATATTCTCTTTTAATGTATCAAATGTTTTCTACTGCATTCCTCCTCATTGAAAGTTTTGCTTCACACTTGTCAATGCATGTAAAGGGGATGTAATGACATAGAAGTTGGCAATGAACCTTCTCCAACATTGTACTGCACCCAAAAAACTACGAACCTCTATAACATTAGTGGGTTTAGACCACTTTGCAATCACATCAATTTTAGAAGGATCTATTTTTAATTATCCACCTCCTACAATTTGACCCAAGTAAACCAAAGAGGTCTTACCAAATTCATACTTAGACATTTTGAGATACAATTTTTCTTTTTGAAAAACATCAAACACCTTTTTAACATGAATCACATGATCTTCCCATGTGCTGCTAGAAACAAGAATTTCATCAAGATACACAAGTACAAAATCATCAAGAAAAGGTTTGAAAATATCATTCATCACCCTCATGAATGTGGCCGGAGCATTACATAGTTCGAATGGCATGACCAACCATTCAAACAACCCCTATTTTGTCTTGAATGTAAGCTTCCATACATCCTGTTCTGCGTTCATGAATTGATGATATCCACTGTGCAAGTCCAGTTTTGTGAAATAGACAACATTTTTCAATTGATCTAATAAATCATAAATGCGAGGGAGAGGGTGTTGATTCTTCATTGTTATTTGTTGAGTGCTCTATAGTCCATGCACATCCTCCATGTTCCATCCTTCTTTGGAACCAACACAATAGGTGAATCACATGGAGAAGAAATTGGCCTTATGACCACTTGGTTTATCACTTCCTGTACCTGCTTCTTTATCTCCTCCATCTCAATGGTTTACAACCTAGACATACCAATGTTAGGTAAAGGTGCATCCTACTGCAAGTGAATCTCATGTTAGATATCATGCTTTGGAGGAAACCCACTTGGTTCCTGAAAAAGCCTGTTATAGTTAGAAACAATTTCATACAGTTCCTTTTTATGAGTGGGATCACAATCTTGGAAATCTTCAGACGTCTCTGCATCTTTTTCTCTCACAACCATGAGCATGCACCCTTTGCTGGAATTGATCAATCTCTTCATTTGACCTGCACTTACAAGACTGGCACTGATTTTTGCATGATGAGATCTAACAATGTATTCCACCTCATCTTTCGTGAGATGATACTTGTTTTCATGGAGAAATAAAACTTCTTTCATGTCATACAAATATCGACTCCCCAATATAATACCACATATATCCAAAGGTACAAGATCAAGATCAACCTCATCTACTAGTTTGGATGCAATCACAGATCTACCTCTACACTGCTTGGTTACATGTAATTTGGCTTTATCACACACCCAACCAAGAAGGTAGGGTTTCATACGAGGCTTGGTCTCTAATCTTAACTTCTTAACCAAGGATTATGAAATCAAATTTGCTTGTGATCTCGAATCAAACAAGTTTTCCACTTTAGTATGTTTCATTATGACTCTAATGTGGAAACATTCAGTCCTCTTTCATTCATTAAAAAGAGACTCATGTGAAGAACTTGTACTTGCATGAAATTCAGAATTTTCATTAGCATGAAGAGAAAGAGTACCTTGTATGCCCATTGTTATGATCTGTGTCTCATCACCAAAATTAGATCCAAGGTCTCGATGTATAGTTGCCACTGTATTTTGCTTGTTATTCCCACCAAATTTCTTTGGTTTCAACTCCAGATGCAACTTCCAACAATTTTCATCATCATGGTCTTCCTCCTTGCAATGTGTGCAAGAAGGGTTTGCTCCTTCCTCCTTATTGGTTGTAGCTGCATTCTTGTCCTTTTCATTTCCGTTTCCTTTGAACTTTCCATTATGAGGTTTGAAAGATGATTTCTTTGGTTGCTCTTCTTTATCATTCTTTCCCCTACTTTCAAGGTGAATGGCCTTCACACTGGCTGCATCAATAGTAGTAGGCTCAAATAATAACAAAGAATGCTTGATGTAACTATGTAAAGCACCAATATACTTTGTTACAATTTCTAGTAAATCAAGTGAAATGCCCAAGTTTAAAGCTTGTTTTATAAAATCTTCTGTGAAGATTTGTACATTTTGACCCTTTCCTTGTCTCAAATATTGCCATTCCATTAAACCCTTTTGTCGATAACCCAAAGGATAAAACTGATCTTTTAATGCAGAAACAAAATTGGACCAAGAAGGAGATTACCCAAGTCTTTGCTACCTTTCTACAACTTACTCTCCCACCAAACGAGATCGGTGCAACTCAACAGGAGAGATGTTAATCTTGGCCTCATCTTCCTCGATATGCTGAATCCGACAATAAACCTCGATATGTCTAATCCAATTGTTTATTTTTTCTGCATTACATTCTTCATTATATGTGATCCAATCAAAGTTTACATCTAGCTTAAAAAATGGGTTCTTAGATGTATTCCTATGATGCTTGTTAGAGTGATGAGAAGAAGAGGAAGAATAACTGCCAGTAGAGGATGGAGAGGGCAATTCAAGAGGCTCTGATCTTCCACCTTCATGATTTACCGAGGCATGGTCATCAGGTTCATTCTTCTCAGGCTTGATTGTCTTCTCATATTCTGAAAACAACTTGTCAATTTTCTTTGCCATGGTGAAGAAGATCTTGTGATAATTTTTCTTTTCCTCAATTCAACCTTACTCATCTGCCATGTTCCATCTTTGTGGTGCACGCCCTATTTCGGGATCAAATGATTTGAGTTTTCTTTCTTCGCTTTGGAGCTTGTTCCTAGTTAGCATTCACTCATGCAACTCACATCAAGAGGACCTGCTCTGATACCAAAATTGATCTAGATCTTTTAACTTCGAGGATGCATACAAAATTGCATATTAAAGAGCATGTTAACCAAGTAACTTAAACACATGGAAAATAAGTGGAAATCATAAAGCAACCATGAGATCAAAGGAAAAAAATGATTTGATTACATATTTCACCTAGTGTGAGCTACGTCTCTCGACCCTACTCAAATTGGGGAGGACTCTTTGATTAAATGGCAACAAAAACGAATTACAATCAACTTTACATAAATAACCCTTATACCTCCAATTTCTGTCATGGATGAAAAATTCAAGACTCAGACACAAAAACGAACATCACCATTGGATTCGTGGCGTGAAATTGTGTCATATGACTATAAACTTGACCATATTCTAAGCAAGTGAATTTTGGATCTCTAAGGAATCTTTAGATTCCCTCAATATGCCTTGCAAAATATTCTCCAAAGATTCCCTAGGAATATTTCTCAAATTTTGTGCCCACATGGGCGTGGTTCCAGTTTGGGCACTCTAGGTTCCACCTGCAAACATGACCCTCTTCTTCTTGGTTCCGCCATTACCCCCTTCAGTCGAATGGCAGTGTGAGGTTTTTATATAATGTGTGGGTGGAGTTTACATAACAAAGCCGTTGGCTCATTGGAAAATGGTGGAAAATATGGTGGGGGTGGGTTGGGTTCAAAAAACCTGCACCCAAATAAAGGTTTAGATTTTATTTTTTTATAGTCGACATTCGTTGGAATATGGTTGGTGTTGTTTAATTTTGGGGCTACCTGTTGATAGGCCGACCCACATGTGCTGGGCAGGTTCAAACCCCGTCAACCTCCAACACTTGTTGCTGTTGTATTAATGGGTTGTGCGGGTCCACTGGTGGGTGGCCCACCCACCACAGATATATATATATATATATATATATATATATATATATATATATATATATATATATATATATATATATATATATATATATATATATATATATATATAGATATATATATATATTTATTTATATAATGCCGTTGGGGGGTGGTGGCCTGTCACCCCAAACTTATATTTTTATTTTTTATTTTTATACCCATAATAGTCAAATTTTCGCTAGCAGTTTTTAAGGGACACTTGGAAAATTAAAGAGGTGAAAAATTCACCCATTCTAACCATTGGATTCCATGTGTTGTCCCTTTGCCAAATTGTTTTCTCATTAGTGACTGCCGCTTGGCCTAGTTTGACCAGAACTTTGACCGACTATATCTTGAGCATATGAACTCAGGTTTGAGTTTTGTTCACACCATTGGAATCAAGACAATGAGTACTACGATCTAGTCTTGGTTTCACTTCAATCCGATGACTTTGATTTTTGAGCTTTTTCAAGGCCACTTCTATTTTTGGAGCCACCTAGATCATTCCATCTTCACTATATCATGCAATTGATCCTTTAGGTCCTGTAATGCATTGTATTATCTATCTTTAACAACTCATGTGCCATGGAAGGATTAAGAAGTATGCCCTTTAGATTAGGATAATTTTTGTCAAGTGTGTCCCTACAAATGTAATACATGCATTATTTTCATATGTAAATTATTTGCAATTATTTATATTTTATTTGGTTGTTTTTGCATATAACCGAGTGTTTCAATGTTAAAAAATCACAATTTCCTCACACAACCTATGCTTGGCCTCACCCACAAATGCACATGTTTTTGCCTTCACCATAGTTTCCTATCATCATTAAAGCATGCACTTGATTGTTCATGTTCTCTAGTGCACCATATGAATTGTAATTAATAGTTCATGTAGCATGGATGGAAGAACAAGTTGTGCCCTTTAATGCAAGAGAAATTTTGTGGGTGGTGGGCCTAAAAATGCAAGACATGCATTAGGTGGTGCACTAATATTTGCATATGTAAATAACTAATAATTATTTACTATGTATTCATTTGATTTTGCATCTAACCAAACCTTTGAATGTCAAAACAACATAACTACCCATCGCTCTCACTTGATGTTATATGTGGAATGTGGTGTAGCTTTCCTACATGTGTTCACCCTCTCTAGTATGTCATCCATTGAAATGATTGCAACACGACGGTGTGTGGTATTTCCATTGTAATCCATGGACACATCAAAAGATTACAAGAACAATGTATTTGGGAAAAGGGAATGTGTTGCTATCAAATTTGCTCACATTTGTTTAAAGTATATCCTCGACTTAGTGGCTAATATGTTTTTATTTATTTATTTAATATAGGCCTTGCATACACATCTAACCCAATTTATCAAGTGATGAGGCTATGTTCCATGAAAACATTTTTTTGAAACTTACATTATGCATTCAATGTTCATTTCAAGAATATGAGTTCATATTAGGTCACAATGTATTAAAATTATGTCAACATACTATCAATTCTATAAAACAATTATTTAGGTTCACTAAAGTGTAATATCATAAATGTTTACATGATGCAGGGCAAGGGCATATGTAGATTTTATTGACAGACCTACAATTTTTTTTTAAATAATCTGATGCTTCCCTTACAAAAGTGAAATTCGATTGTGCACTAAACAAAGTGGCCATTTTTATTGCAAGTGTGCATTCATAAGGTTGATGCCAACCCATGTATCTTACAAGCAACTCACACTTTTTTCCCAAGGGGTATTCTATCTCTAAAATTCCAGGGACTTGAAGTGTTTACCTCCTCACTCTCTTCTCAAATTGGACCTTGGAAGTTGTGCCTAATGTCTTCATGATATCTCCTTTCATCCCAATCAAAGTGTTTAGGGAATGAAGTTTTGCCTTGATTTGTTGCATGGTGAAAATATTTGGATTAACTACAAGCATAAATCTCAATTTTCTTGCTTGCGATGCAAGTTAAGTATATGGACTATAACTTGTTCATCATCGTAGTAATCGTTGAAGATTATATTTAAAAGGGCATATCTTATCACATTTGCTAATTTATTGTTTATTTAGCACATCTTTTTCACTTATAACAAAATTATACCTCTCAACATAACATTGTGTAATATTCAGTCTTCCTCTCAACAATCGATTCACTATGAGCAATGTGCCATAAAGTAAGATTTGAACCCAAGTGCGAATGATAACAATTTTCATCACAACCATTATAGATATAACTAATTGTCTATTCAAACAATATTACAATTTAAATAAATGTCATAACATATATATATATGTGTGTGTGTGTGTGTGTGTGTGTGTGTGTGTGTGTGTGTGTGTGTGTGTGTATGTATGTATGTATGTATGTATGTTGTAAAAAAATATTGGTATCGTTGGTATCCATAGAATACCTATTTTTTTCCTTGGAAAAAAAGCACTTTCATTCATATATTTGAAAGAAAAATACATTTGGCATATACACACAAAAGTGTGCATTCACTAGGATCTACCTAGATCCAATAGTGGCATAATTCACAGAGAAATATAAACAATAAATGTTTTGTGATCTTGTCCACTAGGGACAATACATATGTTGTATGCCAACAAAATATTAATTATGTCATTATGTTATATGCACCAAACATTTTAATCCATAGAATATCTATTAGTAAAACAACTTGACAAATTGTATTTTGACTTTTGGTGTAGATGTTACCAACTCTTGTGAAAAGAAAATTATTATATTTGGTTTAGTCTAGTTAATTGACATTAGCAGTAATGTATCTCACTCCAATGGTAGCTACTTAGTTTAAGAAGTAACAAACATACTCTTGTGGATTTATTTGGATGGGTATAAAAGCTTCTTTACAATGAAAACAATAAACTATAACAATCTTCTATTTTTTTTTGGAAGCTTGGTAGGACTACATATTCATCATGTCCAAATTCTCACCCCGATCAGGGGGGATAACACAAGATTTGAACCTCAAACTTCTCGTTCGGTGAGACTTCATTTCCACGACCACTGCCAATTGAGCTACCCCAAGAAGTCATAACAAAATTCTATTGAAAACTAACTATTTGACATATTTAACATAAACATTCTTGATCCTTGATATTTCTTATATGCTTTGATAATGCCAAAAATCATGCCCAAACTTTACAACTACATTAAATAAAATCTAATTTTCAGTAACAATATTTAATCCTTGGTGCACTTAAGATTTAATATAGAAGTCGACAAGTGAGGCAATGTTGTTATTGAACTTCTTAAATTACAACAAAATTGATATAAAATGGTCATGTCTCCATTATCATTTGCTTATTATTATGGATATAACTACACACTAGTCTAATTGAACTCACTCTTTCCATCCACTTTCTACTCTTCCATGGTGTATGTCATTGCTTTTAGAAGTTATACATAAAAGCCTACTCAAATGGCTTTCATACTTCTCTCTCACTTGCTCCATAATTACACTAGTCTAATTGGAGTTACTTCCTCCATCTACTTGCTACTCATCTATGGTGAATGCCATTGATTTTAGAAATGATACTTAAAAAACTTGCTTGAATGACTTTTATACTTATCTCCCACTTTCTCTGTAGTTATGTTCTTACATCTTATGCTCTGTAGTAGGTCTCAAGTTAAGAAATTATCAATATGTTTAACATAATAAATTAGTAACCTAACTAGTTATAATATGAAACTTATTTATTTAGTTATTATTAAACTAATGTAATGTTTAGTACCTCAAAATGAAGGGTTTGGGCACTGGCATTATATAAGAAGAAACATAAGTTATACTTTCACTTGCTATTTCTAGTTCCCATTTATGCACTTGAATTGAGATCCTGTAAGTTTTGAATTGTTATAAGTGTACAATTTTGCACATAGGTTTCTTAATTGCACACAATTAAGTCTAAATAAAGACAATAAACATGACAATGCATATAAAAAACTTAACGTAAAGCAAAGGCAATGACTAGTTGCTATGCAGCTTGCGCTTCTTTGAAATGCATTAATACAATAACATTAATAATGGGTTAAATATTGTTGAATGGAACTTAAATTTGGACAGAGAATGGACATTAACTAACAAGTTGTCTTTATTGAGACTTTTTGGAAGTTTTTCTGGTGGGTTTTTTTGGTCTAATTCATCTAAAATCCGGCAGGAATTTATTGAAATCACAAGCTTGATGGGTAACCCCTGCACAATTGAAGTGCCCTAGGGGTTTTTTAGGGTGTTGAATCCATATATACAGTAAAAAAACCAGTTTAAATAACACAAATCAATATTTCACCTCAAGTGTTTTCGCCGGATTCTGGCATTGGAAAGTCCAAAAAGTCGCACTAAATACAACTCCATTAACTAATACATTTATCACTGAAAAGAAGAGAATAAGGCATTCTCTTTAGTTTTGATCTTAATGACTTTTCATATTTCCCATGTACTTATGATCATGTTGGAAACTTCACTTTCGTTGATGATCCGAATGGAAAATGACATTTACCCATGGTATTCATCCACCCAAGAAATTTACCCATGATATTCATCCACACATGGAATGTACCCATGCTATTGTAAGTAACATCCACCCATGGTATTCATTCACCCATGGTATTTTCCCATGGTATTGTATGTAACATCAAACCATGGTATTCATTCGCCCATGGTATCTACCCACCCATGGAATTGATCCAGGTGAATATTAGTGGCCACCTGCCAATTCCACTTGGACCCCCACCATTGTTTCTTTCAGTTTTTCAGTTTCCTTAATTGTAGCACAATTTACTATTTTTAGTAGTTTTTTGGGTCATGAATTTCCGGAGCCGTTTTGAGCCCTAAATGATGTTTTTTGGAAAACTAGGAGCAACATGGGTCCCTAGTCCATTATTTTTCTTCCCAAAATTGTAGTCCTCAGATAGATCTTTCTAACAAGGTATTGTGCGCGTCAAACGAAGATCATATGCCAAAGTTACGACCCCGGGAAGTTGATGTACCAATTTACCCAAAACGGGGCCCATAGTTTGGTGCTTCATCTCTTAAGGTTAGGTTTTTGGATGTTTAGGGTTTTCCATTGTTTCTCAACAATAAATAGGCCTTTGAGCCTCATTGTAAGACAGTTCAGAGGCATGTAGCCACTACATCTCTTCTCAAAGATAAGCTACCATTTCCATGGCTAGTTTATTTCCATTTTTGTTTGTACGCATATTTCAGTATTTTACAGTAATGAAATGAAGTATTATTTCTACTACATCTCTATATGTATGGTCATATCTATAATTTTTTGCGTTCCTGTTTACATCTGGATCAATGGTATTAGAGCGATATTCTCTTTCTTTGTCTTTCTTTGCATGTCCCCAACGAGGTCGGGATATAAGTTGTTAGGGCTTGAACTGGTCGAACATTTTCAAGACTAGCCTCGAAAATCCCAATGGCCTCCTTTGGAAAATGAAAAGAAAAGACGAGGGGGCAGGAGATCCTATCAAAATCTTGCTCGAATAGGCCCTCGAGCGACAAAGGAACGCAATGATGGACAACTTTGCCCAGATCCTTCAACGGCTACCCAAGGGTGACACATCTACTTCCAGCAGCTACTTTGGAAGTGCCACACCCTTTAAGGTACAAGTTAACTTTGACATTCCCATATTTGAGGGTCATATAGATGCAGACACTGTAGATAAATGGTTAAATATGCTAGAAGGGTATTTTTCTGTTCATGATTTTTGTGGCCAGGAAAAGGTTACTTTCGCTCTTCTCAAAGCTGCCCCCCATGTCAAGGACTGGTGGGAAACCTACTACGAGCAGAAGGATGAAAGTATGACCTCACTATTTTCAGCCACACCCACTTGGAATTCATTCTAGGCTGTCATCAAAGAGCAGTACTACCCTGTCAGAAGCTATGAGGACCAATACATAAAGTGGACCATGCTGCGATAGGGAAGGGACCAAGATGTGCCAGAGTTTACCAATATTTTCCATACCCTTCACACAAAGTTGGGTATCAAGTATTCAAAGCAACATTTGGTACTCAAATACCGTGGCTGACTGCACAGGTACATTCAAGACAAAATAGAATTCTTGAACATCTCCTCGCTCGACACAACATACCGATATGTTGTCAAGATCGAGCAAAAGTTTAAACAGAAGAAGCTAGACTTTGGATCTGCGAATCTGAATCAAGGGAAAGGTGCCCCCCACCCGTAGAACAAAGGACAAAGCCAAGGCGGGGCAGCCCAAGACAACCTGCCAAAGCTGCAAGCAAAGAACAACGTCGTGAAGCTGAAAAAGGACATGGGAAAGTGGTGTGAGTTCCATAAGAGCTCCACTCACAACACAAGTGAGTGTCGAGCCAAGCAGTCACTGGTGGCCAAGCTAAAGGTTTCAGAATTAGATGCATGTTCCAATTCTGAGTTAGAACCTGACAAGGGGAATAACAAAGGGAAGCAGATTATCAATGTGGAGCCCAATGCCATCGTTGCCACCACAAAGATCCAGAAGGAGGAACCCAAAGATCCAGAGGAGGAGGAGTGCTTCTTCCACTCCCAGATGTGGGTAAAAGGCTCTGCACTACAATTCATTATCGATAGTGGGAGCCAAAAGAACCTCATTTCGGTAGAGGTCGTGAAGTGGCTAGGCTTACCAACCACAACAAATTCACAACCGTATACCATAGGGTGGCTTCACCAAGGACGGGATCTTCGTGTGAGCGAGCAGTGTCTCCTTCCATACAACATCAAGCCCTTCACAGATGAGGCATTGTGTGATGTTGCTCCCCTTGATGTTTGTGATGTATTATTAGGCCAACCATACTTGTGGAAGCGACATGCTATGTATGAATCAAGGCCTCATGCCATTTTTGTTACTTTGGGAAATAATTTGTATAGGATACCAGAGGTAGCACCGTCTATCGCCATCTCTTTGGTTACTGCAAAACAATGTAGTAAGCTCATTTCCAAAACCAGGAAATTTGTTTTCCTAATGATACGCCCTCAAGGAATGAAGAAGACGGTGGCCATGACCTCTAGATAAGGCCCCTCTACATGACAACTATAGATGGACAAGGTCGTGGATGAGTACGAGGACATCTTCACCTCCACTGCAAGGGTTCCTCTGCACTGTCAGGTCAAGCACTCCATCGATCTAACCCCAGGTGCACTGTTGTCCAATGGACCAATATATCGGTGCTCTATTCTGGAGAATGATGAAATCAAGAGGTAGATTCATGAGCTGCTATAGAAAGGTCACATCCGTCTGAGTTCATCACCTTGTGGGAGCCCGATCGTGTTGGAAGGGAAGAAGGATGGGACATGGAGACTCTGTATTGACTATCGGGTGGTGAACAAGATCATTATCCATAATAGGTACCGATCCCATGGATTGATGACCTCATGGACCAACTGAAGGGGGAAAAATATTTCAGCAAGATCGATTTGAAGTAAGGATATCACCAGGTATCAATCGAACCCTTTGATGTGTGGAAGACTGCCTTCAAAGCCAAGGAGGGCCTTTTCGAATGGTTGGTTATGCCTTTCTGGTTGACGAATTCTCCTGCAACCTTCATGAGGCTAGTGGATAACATCTTGTGGCCATTCACCAACTCATTTGTAGTGGTACACTTGGATGACATCCTGATCTTCAGCCAGACTTGGGAATAACACCTCCACCACATCCGACAGATTCTCCAAACACTGTGGCAACACAAGTTATGTGCCAATTTGGAGAAATGCACTTTTGGCATGACCCGGGTTTAGTATCTGGGATACATTATTGATGAATAGGGGGTGCATGTGGATCGAGCCAAGATCCAAGTCATTCGAGATTGGCCATCTCCAACCACTTTGACAGAGCTCTGCAACTTTCTGGGTCTTGCCAACTTCTACGTAGGTTCATGTTGGGATTTTCTCATATCACTTGGCCCTTGAGTCAAGTCACCAAGGGAGAAGCGAAAGAAAAATTATTTTGGTCTGAATCTCAATAGAAATCATTCACAAAGTTGAAACATTGCCTCTGCTTGGCACCAGTGCTCACATTACCAAACTTGCAACAACCATTTGAGGTCGAGACAAATGTCTCTGACTATGCTATTGGGGTAGTCCTTACTCAACACGGGAATCTAATGGCATATCATAGTGAGACACTTTTAGAAATAGTCCCAAAGTATCCCACTTATGACAAAGAGATGTATTCCATTGTGCAAGTCTATCGACAATGGAAGCATCACATTTTGGGGAAGGAAACAGTCATCCACACAGACCACTAGCCCCTGCAGTTCATACAAACCCAAGGGAAATTTCAGAATGACCACCATCAGAAGTTATCCACATACCTGCAATAGTTCCATTTGAATATCAAGTATAAGAAGGGCAACACAAATAATGTTGCAGATTTCCTCAGTTAACCACCGATCATGGTGTTAACCACCGTGCTCAACTCTTGTGGGCACAAGACTTTTGATTGGCCACTTCTCTACAAAAGCAACCCAGAATTCGGCCACACATACCAGACACTCTTGGAGGGTCAACATGTTCCAAATTTTCACCTCCAGGATGCCTTGTTATGCCACCTGGGTCACCTTTGTGTTCCTTCAAGCGAGTGTGCCAAGATGATTTGGGAAGCACACTACAATCCGGTTGTTGGGCATTTTGGGGTCGAGAAAATGGTGGCAGTACTGCAGAAGTATTTCTATTGGTTGAATCTTCGATAGGATGTTGGGAAGTACATTATATCATGCACTGCCTGCGCCATTGCCAAATCGACCATCAAGAAGTAAGGCCTCTATACCACGTTGCCTACCCCTAGTCGACCTTGAGAATCCATCTCCATGGATTACATGTCGGGCCTTCCTTCTACTAAGCATGGAAATGATTGTGTTTTTTTGGTCGTTGACAACTTCTCGAAGATGGCCATTATGGTGACCTGCAAGAAGAATATCACAGTAGACGCCACTGCTAAACTCTTCTTTGAATGAGTGTGGGTACACTTTGGGATCCCATAGTCTATCATCTCAGATTGGGACAGTAGGTTCCTTAGTACATTTTGGTCTAGTCTCTGGTCGATGTTGGACACCAAACTCACTGAGTCCACAACCTTGCTTCCCCAAACTGATGGGCAGACAGAGGTTGTCAACAGGATGATCTTACACATTCGGTGCATGTACAACTCAAATCATCCATGCACATGGGATGATAGCCTTCACTATGTTCAACAAAACTATAATCGGGCTCTCCATAGCTCGACTGGCCACAACCCTTTTTAGGTGTGCTTTGGATTTCAGCCACTATGTCCCATTGATGTGACCATGCCATTTATAGCTACTTAAGCATATTTGGCTCATGTCCAGTCAGAAACAAATAAGACAAACAACTTCATTAAGCACATCCAACATATTCACCAACAGGTCCATGACATTCTTGAGAAATAAAATGCCAGGTACAAGCAGCGACATGATCAACATTGGGTGCTACACAAGTTCCAGGTGGACGACAAAGTCTGGTTTCATTTGCAAAAGGAATGCCTTATCAGAGCCTATCAGAAACTCAGACCACTCTGATATGGTCCTTACACCATTACCAAGGTTGTGGGAGACAATGCATTTGAGCTCAACATTCCTACATTCCTTGGTCTACACCCAGTGTTCAATGTGGACCGCCTTCGGCCATACTTTCCACCATTACTAGACACATCTGACATTGCAGAACAACTCACACCCATAGAGTTAAATCCAGATTGCATGGAACAAGCTGCAACTGATCGGATCATGGACACACAGATCAAGCACACTCGCCAGTAGAGGATCTAAATATATGGAGTTGTCAAAGCAGGCCAACTCCTTCACCAGTGCAAGTGGCTCACCAGGGACCAAGTTCAACAGAAGTTTCCTCATCTCATGGAGGAACTCAACGCAATGGGGACCATTTCTTCCTGGGGGGGAGGAATGATCCAAGTGGATATTGGTGGCCACCCACCAATTCCACTTGGACCCCCACCATGATTTCTTTCAGTTTCTCAGTTTCCTTAATTGTAGCACAGTTTACTATTTTTAGCAGTTTTTTGGGTCCTAAACTTCCGGAGCTATTTTGAGGCCCTAAATGATGTTTTTTGGGCAAACTGGGAGCAACATCAGTCCATGGAAATCAGATAACAAGCAGTTGAGCATACATCACTAGTACAACAACAGAGAATCAAATGGCATGAGCAACATGGGTCCATGGACTAATGTTGCTCTTCCCAAAGTTGTAGTGCTCGGATAGATCTTTCTATCGAGGTATTCTGCACATTAAATGGAGATCATATGCCAAAGTTACGACCCTATGAAGTTGATGTACCAGTTTACCAAAAATGGGGCCCATAGTTTGGCGCTTCATCTCCTAGGGTTAGGTTTTTGGATGTTTAGAGTTTTCCATTATTTCTCAACAATAAATAGTCCTTCGAGCCTCATTGTAAGACAGTTCAGAGGCATGTAGCCACCACATCTCTTCTCATAGATAAGCTACCATCGCCTTAGCCAGTTTATTTCCATTTCTGTTTGTAAGCATATTTCAGTATTTTATAGTAATGAAATGAAGTATTATTCTTGCTGCATCTCTATATGTATGGTTATATATGTAATTTGTTGTGTTCATGTTTAAATCTGGATCAATGGTATCAGAGTGGTCTGCTCTTTCTTTGTCTTTCTTTGCATGTCCCCAACGAGGTTGGGATATAAGGAGTTAGGGCTTGAACTAGTCGAACCTTTGCAAGACCAGCCTTGCAAATCCCAATGGCCTCCTAAGGCAGATGAAAAGAAAGTCGAGGGGGTAGGATATCCTATCAAAATCTTGCTCAAAGAGGCCCTCGAGCAACAAAGGAATGCGATGATGGAAAAATTTGCCCAGATCCTTCAGCAGCTACCCAGGGGCGACACAAATACTTCCAAAAACTACTCTGGAAGAGCCACACCCTTTAAGGTACAAGTTAACTTTGACATTCCCATATTTGAGGGTCAGATAGATGCATACGGCATAGATAAATGGTTAAATCTGCTAGAAGGGTATTTTTTTGTTCATGATTTTTTTGGACGGGAAAAGATTACTTTCACTCTTCTCAAAGACGCCCCCCACATCAAGGACTAGTGAGAAACCTACTGCGAGAAAAAGGATGAAAGTACAACCTCTCTGTTTTTAACCATACACACTTGGAATTCATTTCAGGCTACCATCAATAGTAATACTACCGTGTTGAAAGCTATGTAGACCAATACATAAAGTGGACCACGTTGCGGCAACGAAGGGGCCAAGATGTGTCGGAGTTTACCAATATTTTCCATACCCTTCGTACAAATTTGGGTATCAAGGATTTAGAGCAGCGTTTGGTACTCAAATATCGCGGCTGCCTGCATAGGTAAATCCAAGATGAAATATAATTCTTGAACATCTCCTTGCTTAGCACGACATACCGATATGCCATTAAAATTGAGCAAAAGTTTAAACAGAAGAAGCGAGACTTTGGATTTTCAAATCTGAAGCAAGGGAAAGGTGCCCCCAAACCGCAAAACAAAGGACAAAGCCAAGGGAGGATGGCTTAAGACAACCCACCAAAACTGAAAGCAAAGAACAACACCACGAAGCTGAAAAAGGGCACAGGAAAGTGGTGTGAGTTCCATAAGAGCTCCACTCACAACACAAGTGAGTGTCGGGCCAAGCAGTCATCGGTGGCTGAGCTAAAGGTTTCATAATCAGATGCATTTTCCAACTCTGAGTTAGAACCTGACAAGGGGAATGACAAAGGGAAGCATATTCTCGATACAAAGCCCAACGCCACCATTGCCACCGCGAAGATCTAGAAGGAGGAACCTAAAGATCCAGAGGAGGAGGAGCACCTCTTCCACTCCTAGATGTGGGTAAAGGGCTCCCAGCTACAGTTCATTGTCGACAGCGGGAGCCAAAAGAACCTCATTTTGGCATAGGTCGTGAAGTAGCTGGGCTTACCAACCACAACACATACACAACTGTACACCATAGGGTGGCTTCACCAAGGACAAGATCTTCATGTGAGCCAACAATGTCACCTTCCATACAACATCAAGCCCTTCACAAATGAGGTATTGTGTGACGTTGCTCCCCTTGATGTTTGCAATGTATTATTAGGCCAACCATACTTGTGGAAGCGACATGATGTGTATGAATCAAGGCCTTGTGTTGTTATTTTTATTTTGGGAAATAAGTTGTACAGGATACCGGAGGTAGCACTGCCTACCGCCATCTCTTTGGTTATTGCAAAACAATGCAGTAAGCTCATTTCCAAAACTAGGAAATTTGTTTTCCTGATGATACGCCCTCAAGGAAAGAAGAAGACGATGGCCATGACCTCTACAAAGGGCCCCTCCGCATGACAACTAGAGATGGATAAGGTCGTGGAGGAGTACGAGGACATCTTCACCTCCCTCGTAGGGGTTCCTCTACACTGTCAAGTCAAGCACTCCATCGATCTAACCCCAGGTGCACTGCTGCCCAATAGGCCAATATATCGGTGCTTCATTATGGAGAATGATGAAATCAAGAGGAAGATTCAGGAGCTGTTGTAGAAAGGTCACATCCATCCGAGTTCATCACTCTGTGGGAGCCCAATCATGTTGGCACAGAAGAAGGATGGGACTTAGAGACTCTGTATTTACTATCAGGCATTGAACAAGATCACTGTCCTTAATAGGTATCCGATCCCACGATTGATGACCTTTTGGACCAACTGAAGGGGGGGAAATATTTCAGGAAGATTGATTTGAAGTCAAGATATCACCAGGTATCAATCGAATGCTCCGATGTGTGGAAGATTGCCTTCAAAGCCAAGGAGGGCCTTTTCAAATGGTTGGTTATGCCTTTCCGGTTGACGAATGCTCCTACAACCTTCATGAGGCTAATGGATGACATCTTGCAGCCATTCACCAACTCATTTGTAGTGGTATACTTGGATGACATCCTGATCTTCAACCAAATTTGGGAAGAGCACCTCCACCAAATTCGACAAGTTCTCCAAACAATGTGGCAACACAAGTTATGTGCCAATTTGGAGAAATGAACTTTTGGCATGAACCAGGTTCAGTATATGGGATACATTATTGATGAATAGGGGTGCATGTGGATCCATCCAAGATCCAAGTCATTTGGTATTGGCTATCTCTGACCACTGACAAAGCTCTATAGCTTTCTGGGTCTTGCCAACTTCTACCGCAAGTTTGTGTTGGGATTTTCTCATATCACTTGGCCCTTGAGTCAAGTCACCAAGGGAGGAGCGAAAGAAAAATTATTTTGGTCTGAATCTCAACAAAAGGCATTCACAGAGTTGAAACATCGCCTCTGCTCGGCACCAGTACTTGCATTACCAGACTTGCAACAACCATTTGAGGTCGAGACAGATGCCTATGACTATGATATTAGGGCAGTCCTTACTCAACACGAGCATCCCATGGCATATCATAGTGAGACACTTTCAGAAACAGTTCGGAAGTATCCCACTTATGACAAAGAGTTGTATTCCATTGTGCAGGCCTACTGACAATGGAAGTATTACATTTTGGGGAAGGAAACGGTCATCCACACAGACCACCGGGCCCTGTAGTTCATACAGACCCAAGGGAACTTGCAGAATGATCGCCATCAAAAGTGGTCCACATACTTGCAACGGTTCCATTTGAATATCAAGTATAAGAAGGGAAACACCAATAGTATTGCATATTGCCTCAGTCGACCACCGATCATGGCATTGACCATTGTGCTCAACTCTTGTGGGCACGAGACTTCTGATTGACCACTTCTCTATAAAAGCGACCCAGAATTCGGCCACACATACCAGACACTCTTGGAGAGTCAGCATGTTCCAGATTTTCACCTCCAGGATACCCTGTTATGCCACCTAGGTCACCTTTGTGTTCCTTCAAGCGAGTGTGGCAAGATGATTTGGGAAGCACACTACAGTTGGGCTCCTGGGAATTTCGGGGTTGAGAAAATGGTGGCAGTACTGCAGAAGTATTTATATTGGTCGAATCTTCGACAGGATGTCAGGAAGTACATCAGATCATGCACTGCCTACGCCATTGCCAAACCGACCATCAAGAATCAAGGCCTCTATACCCTGCTGCCTACCCCTAGTCGACCTTGGGAATCCATCTCCATGGATTACATGTTGGGCCTTCCTTCTACTAAGCATGGAAATGACTGTGTTATTGTGGTCATCGAAAAGTTCTCAAAGATGGCCATTATGGCGGCCTGCAAGAAGAATGTCATAGCAGAAGCCACTACTAAACTCTTCTTTGAACGAGTGTGGGTACACTTTGGGATCCCACGGTCTATCATCTCAGATTGGGACAGCAGGTTCCTTAGTACATTTTGTTCCAATCTCTGGTTGATATTGGACACCAAACTCAATAAGTCCACAACCTTCCATCCCCAAACTAATAGCCAGATAGAGGTTGTCAATAGGATGACCATACACATTCTGTGCATGTACAACTCAAAGCATCCACGCACATGGGATGAGAACATTCCCCATGTTTAGCACAACTATAACCGGGCTCTCCACAGCTCGACTAGCCACAACCCTTTTCAGTTGAGCTTGGGATTCCAACCACTATGTCCCATTGACGTGGCCATGCCATTTCCAGCTACTCAGGCAGATTCAACTCATGTCCAGTCCAAAACAGATAAGTCAAACAACTTCATTGAGCACATTCAACATATTCGCCAGCAGGTCCATGACATTCTGGAGAAATCAAATGCCAAGTACAAGCAGCGACATGATCAACATTGGGTTCCACACAAGTTTCAGGTGGGTGACAATGTTTGGTTACATTTGCAAAAGGAACACCTTACTGGAGCCTATCGGAAACTCAGACCACTCTGATATGGTCCTTACACCATTACCAATGATGTGGGAGATAATGCATTTGAGCTCAAAATTCCCCCATTCCTTGGCCTCCACCCAGTGTTCAATGTGGACTACCTTCGGCCATACTTTCCACCATTACTAGACACATCCGACATTATAGAACAACTCACACCCACAGAGTTAAATCCAGATTGCATGGAACAAGTTGCAACTGATTGGATCATGGACACATAGATCAAGCACACTCACTAGAAAAAGATCCAACTGTACCGAGTTGTCAAAGCAGGCCAACTCCTTCACCAGGGCAAGTGGCCCACTAGGGACCAAGTTCAGCAAAAGTTTCCTAATCTCATGGAGAAACTCAACGCAATAGGGACCATTGCTTCCTAAGGGGGGAGGAATGATCCAGGTGGATATTGGTGGCCACCCACCAATTCCACTTGGAACCCCACCATTGTTTCTTTCAGTTTCCTTAATTGTAACAAAATTTACTATTTTTACTATTTTTTTGTGTCCTGAACTTCCGGAGCCGTTTTGAGGCCCTAAACGACGTTTTTTGGGAAAACTAGGAGAAAACATGAGTCCATAGACTCGCCAATTCCACTTGGACCCCCACCATTGTTTCATTCAGTTTTTTAATTTCCTTGATTATAGCACAGTTTACTATTTTTAGTAGTTTTTTCGGGTCTTGAACTTCCAGAGCCATTTTGAGGCCCTAAACGATGTTTTTTGGGAAAATTGGGAGCAACATCGGTTCATGGAAATCAGATAACAAGCAGTTGAGCATACATCATTGGTACAACAACAAAGAATCAAATGGCATGAGCAACATGGGTCCATGGACTGATGTTTCTCTTCCCAAAGTTGCAGTCCTCGGATATATATTTTTAATAAGGTATTGTGCGCATCAAATGGAGATCATATGCCAAAGTTATGACCTTGGGAAGTTGATGTACCAATTTACCAAAAACAGGGCCCATAGTTTGGCGCTTCATCTCCTAGGGTTAGGTTTTGTATGTTTAGGGTTTTCCATTGTTTCTCAACAATAAATAGGCATTCAAGCCTCATTGTAAGAACCTAGTGACAGAACCTAGTGAGCCTTAAACACATTGACATGTGTGCAATTGTTACACTACTATCATTGACAGGTCACACCGACTGACATTTCCAATAGTAACAAGCAACTGACACTTGTGCCTACCTAACCAGATTTAATAACCACAACACTAAATGAGCATACAAAAAAAAATCATAGCTATAAGCTACCACGACAAAGCATATCATCAAGATGAACATTAGAACTAATTAATGAAACTAGAAGCCTTTGATGGTAGTATTGCCTAACCTCAAATAACAAATAGAACCCTTTCTAAATACACACACATATATAACATTCATATAGTTGTGAAATCCATCCTCATACTCACACAATTATGTAGTAAGAGAAAAGGAATGCAAAATGTTTCCTCAACAATTTATAATGTTCAAGAGTTATTCTCTAAGTCTCTCTCCTTCCAACCCATTCGACCCAACTATCCCGTAGGCCATTAAGATATTTTCCTTGGTTCTTGTTGAGCTGTCCCATCTAGATTTTTACTTGTAGATTCAAACTTGTTATGTAATATGCTAGAACAAAAGTATTGAATCTCTTCTACTCATAAACAAAAATTGATCAATGAAAACACTAAGCAGAAAAGGAAGAATTTCAATCGCACATAACACAATATTTTTATGGGGAAAGCAACTGCTCAAAACTTCGAATATCTATATTGCATTAACCAGAAGATTTGAGAAGAAAATACAATGCTTGTTCAACCCGAACAATCTTTGCACAAGTACAATCTATCTCACTGCTTGAAGAACCAGCTATGGCCAATACTTGGCCAATTCTACTACCTACCAAGCCCCTACATCCTTGTGCAATCCCAAAGGGGATTAGCCCATATTTAATTGGGAAAATCCCTCACCACAACTGCGCAATACATCATAGGCCTTCTACTGATTGCATGCATCATCTGTACAAATAAGAAAATTATACAACTGATAGTACACTATCCCTGAACTCTAATCTCAACTAGGTCTTCCTCTATACTGACATTCATGATTTATTTATGAGTGAATCATCAGTTAATTCGTTGAGCAGTGAAGTTGCACTGAAGCTTCTCCCCACTACTAGACCTCCTACTAGTTCCTCCAACTATTTGAAGTAGTTTAATTGATTTTAACTTAGTTAGACTGAGTTAATTAATTACAACTCAAAAGAATAGTTGAATTGAGGCTTCTGTGATTCATAAGGCCTCAATAGCCAGTCCTTGGCCATTAAGTTCACCATGGAAAAAGAGGTCAATGGCTGCCTCCCGTTCCTGGATATTCTTATATCTCGGAATAAGGATGGCTTTCTCTCCCACTCGGTGTTCCGAAAAAAGACTCATACTGAGCAATATCTTCATGCAGATTCCCATCATTTCCTTGCTCAAAAGTTGGGGGTTCTTAGCACCCTCGCAACTCGTGCCCTCAGGATCTCTGATTGTGAGAGCTTTGAAAAGGAGAGATCCCATCTCCTCAATGTCTTTGTGGAGAATGGATATAGTAGGCGCCTAGGTCAGATGGCATTCCGAAAAGCCTCAAAAAGGGCGTTAATTAAGAAAGAATCTAGAGAGTAGCGTCTAGGTGTCCATCTTCCCTTTATCCAAGGAACCACGGACAAGATCGCTCGGATCCTTAAAAGATATGACATTCCTTCAACCTTTAGGCCCCTAAACACCATTCGCAATTCCCTCAGATCGATGAAAGATCCCATTAACCCTAAGGACATGAAGGGTGTCTACTTAATCCCTTGTTCATGTGGGACCCCCTATATTGGGGAAACTGGGCGCTCCATCCATCAAAGGATCTGCGAACATGCTGCTGACCTAAGACATGGGAGATCCAAGTCGTCAGCTTTAGCTGAGCATGTGGAGAAGACCAAGCATCAGGTGTGTATTGAGGAGACCAAGGTTGTGGCCAAAGTTGCTCAGTTCCATCATCGGAAATTTAGGGAAGCTATCGAGATTGAAAAGAAGCCGAACAATCTCAACAGGGATGATGGCTGGAAAATTAGTAGGTGCTGGATTCCAGCGCTCTCTTCTTAGTTGGTTTTTCTGCCCCCTCCTCGGTGTTGTGCTTTCTTTATTTATCTATGTTTTGTGGTACTCGTAGTATTATTATTATTATGATTTATTTATTTGGTTATTTTTTCTCTATTCTAATTTTTATTTTTTCTCGCCTCGTAT
>APFE030796255.1:49828-87410 GCA_000404065.3 Pinus taeda | reverse complement strand
AATTATTAATTATTAATAATAATATTAAAATATTAACAATATTAAATTAATTTTGACCTGGGTCCTTTGGTCAAAATTAGCCGTTGGAATCTCTGCTCAGACTATTTAACATGCTAAGCTGGATCTGTTTCTTCAACTTGTCCTGACGATGAACCACACTGGTTGGTTCGAAACGCGTCGACAAATGTGTGTCTACATGTGATTTACGCCGAAGCTACTCTTTCAACTCAAAAGAACTCAACCTGGACCCCTAAAATTTAGGAATCACTCTACATGACTCTAGATAGACTTCCAACTCGAATTTACTAAGCCAACTAAGTCAAATTAACTTAGTTAACTATTACAAGTTATGAGAATATAATTTCGATTTAATTCCTAATTTAATTCAAAGACAAATTAAATTAGGAATTCTTATTAGTATTTTTAACACTCCCTCCCAACAAGAAAGGGATTATCTGCTACCTCAATCCTGCCTCTGTGAAAATAAAATTTACATCTTGACAAGGCCTTTGTCAAAATATTTGCATCCTGCTTCTTTGTAGGAATGTACTCCAGCAACATGATTCTCCTTTGCACACAATCTCGAAGATGATGACACCGGATATCAATATGCTTGGACCAATCATGAAAACTAGATTCTCAGAAAGTTTGATACAACTCTAATTGTCACAATAAATCACTGTTGGATCCATCTGCTGACCAAACAAACCAACAAGAATCTTCCTCCTCCTGATAACCTCACAAGATACTTGACTAACAGCCATGTGCTCTGTTTTTTCTACACTGAGGGCAAATGATCTTTGCTTCATGTTGTACCAAGGAACAACTACTGATCCAATAATTAAGATCCCACCTGATGTGTTCTTCCTGTTAGATGGAATCCCTGCCCAATCTACATCTATGAATCCTTTAAGGTTCACTCCCTCTATCTGTTTGTACCAAATACCAAACTCAGTGGTGCCTCTGAGGTATCTCAAAACATGTTTGGCTGCTTTCCAATATAGTTTGGTAGGCTTAACCATAGCTTGACTAAGCTAGTTAACTTCATAACACATGTATGCTCATTTTGTCACCAAATACATGAGTGAACCCACAAGTTGCGTATAAATAGTAGCCTCCACTATTTCACCAGAAGTAACATCCTCTTTCCTCCACTTACCAGTTAGAGGAGTCTCCATGGGTTTACTATTCTCCATGTGGAACTTTTTCAGTATCTCATTGGCATACTTTCCCTAAGAGACAAGAGGTTCCTCATCTCCTTGCCATACTTCCATACCAAGAAAGTAATGCATGAGCCCCAAGTCCTTCATTTCAAACTCTCTTGCAAGATCCACTTTGCAAGACTTGATCAACTTCTCATCACTTTTGAAAATCAAATCATTGACATAAAACAATAATCAACAATTTACCTTGAACCACAATATGGTAAAGGTTCGCATCTGCTTCACTTTTAGTGAAGCCCAACCTGGTGAAATAACTATCGATCCTAGTGTACCAAGCACGAGGTGCTTGTTTCATTCCATACAACACTCGCTTGAGTCTGCACACATGTGATTCTTTGTTGAAGGTCTCAAATCCTTCAGGATGTTCAACATACACCTCTTCCTCAATCATGTCATTAAGGAATGTTGTCTTGACATACATCTGATTTATCTTCCATCCCATCTGTGTTGATAGTGCTAGAATGGATTTGATTAATTGGGAAAATCCCTCACCACAACTGCGCAATACATCATAAGCCTTCTACTGATTGCATGCATCATCCGTACAAATTAGAAAATTATACAACTGATAGTACACTATCCCTGAACTCTAATCTCAACTGGGTCTTCCTCTATATTGACATGCATGATTTATTTATGAGTGAATCATCAGTTAATTGGTTGAGCAGTGAAGTTGCACTGAAGCTTCTCCCCACTACTAGACCTCCTACTAGTTCCTCCAACTATTTGAAGCAGTTTAATTGACTTTAACTCAGTTAGACTGAGTTAATTAATTACAACTCAAAAGAACTCAACCTAGACCCCTAAAATTTAGGAATCACTCTACATGAATCTAGATAGACTTCCAACTCAAATTTACTAAGCCAACTCAGTCAAATTAACTTAGTTAACTATTACAAGTTGTTATGAGAATATAATTTCGATTTAATTCCTAATTTAATTCAAAGACAAATTAAATTAGGATTTCTTATTAGTATTTTTAACACTCCCTCCCAACAACAAAGGGATTATCTGCTACCTCAATCCTGCCTCTGTGAAAATCAAATTTGCATCTTGACAAGGCCTTTTTCAAAATATTTGCATTCTGCTTCTCTGTAGGAATGTACTCCAGCAACATGATTCTCCTCTGCACACAATCTCGAAGATGATGATACCGGATATCAATATGCTTGGACCAATCATGAAAAACTAGATTCTTAGAAAGTTTGATACAACTCTAATTGTCATAATAAATCACTGTTGGATCCATCTGCTGACCAAACAAACCAACAAGAATCTTCCTCCTCCCGATAACCTCACAAGATGCTTGACTAACAGCCATGTGCTCTGTTTTTTCTACATTAAGGGCAAATGATCTTTGCTTCATGTTGTACCAAGGAACAACTACTGATCCAATAATTAAGATCCCACCTGATGTGTTCTTCCTGTTAGATGGACTCCCTGCCTAATCTGCATCTGTGAATCCTTGAAGCTTCACTCCCTCTATCTGTTTGTACCAAATACCAAACTCAGTGGTGCCTCTGAGGTATCTCAAAACATGTTTGATTGCTTTCCAATATAGTTTGGTAGGCTTAACCATAGCTTGACTAAGCTAGTTAACTTCATAACACATGTCCGCTCATTTTTTCACCAAATACATGAGTGAACCCACAAGTTGCGTATAAATAGTAGCCTCCACTATTTCACCGGAAGTAACATCCTCTTTCCTCCACTTACTAGTTAGAGGAGTCTCCATGGGTTTACTACTCTTCATGTGGAACTTTTTCAGTATCTCATTGGCATACTTTCTCTAAGAGACAAGAAGTTCCTCATCTCCTTGCCATACTTCCATACCAAGAAAGTAATGCATGAGCCCCAAGTCCTTCATTTCAAACTCTCTTGCAAGATCCACTTTGCAAGACTTGATCAACTTCTCATCACTTTTCAAAATCAAATCATCGACATAAAACAATAATCAACAATTTCCCTTCAACCACAATATGGTAAAGGTTCACATTTGCTTCACTTTTAGTGAAGCCCAACCTGGTGAAATAACTATCGATCCTAGTGTACCAAGCACGAGGTGCTTGTTTCATTCCATACAACACTCGCTTGAGTCTGCACACATGTGATTCTTTGTTGAAGGTCTCAAATCCTTCAGGATGTTCAACATACACCTCTTCCTCAATCATGTCATTAAGGAATGTTGTCTTTACATACATCTGATTTATCTTCCATCCCATCTGTGTTGATAGTGCTAGAATGGATCTGATTGATGAGCACCTTGCTACAGGAACAAAAATCTCATCATAATCAATTCCTTCCACCTGAGAGAACCCTTTGGCCACAAATATGGTTGTGTGTTTCTCCACACTACCATATGTTGCTTTCTTTACCTTGTAACCCCATTTGAAACTCACCATTGAATTGTTTACTGGTCTTGGGACCACCGCCCAAACATTGTTCCTGATATTGGATTCATAATACTCAACCATGGAATCAACCCAAACTCGTCGCTGCACTGCTTCCTCAAAAGAGGATGGCTCAATCTTTACACTCCCTCTCTTCATAGCGATGTATCCAGTGTACATCTACGGTGACATCCTCTGCCTAGGATGTGATGTGGGTGCTCCCATATTCTCTCTAGCATTATGCAATAACCTTTTAGCCTCTCTGGTGTGCTTTCTCCCATCTCTGGAAGACTTTGCATGAGTGGGTGTTTCCACTCCATGCTCCTCTACATGTGGTTGCTCCACATCATCCCACGATTCCTCATTTAGAGCTAAGAGCTCCTCAACTGCATGTAGCTGAAGCTCCCTCTCAAGGGAACATCTCATGGCCTTCTCTTGATCGAACTTCACATCTCTGTGAACCATTTTCATCCCATTGGTTGGCAAGTCCACCCAATAGTTGTGAGATATATCAATGTTCCCCACAAATATTCCCAACTCATCTATTGGATCGAGATTTTTCCATGCATATTTGGTAACATGGAAGTATACTGATGAACCAAGATCCTGAAGTGTGCCACCTCTTGTTTCTTCCCTAAAAAATCCTCTTCTGGTGTACTCATCCTGAGAATTTGATGATGACTTTTGTTCTGCAAACAAACATCTGTATTGCATGCTTCAACCCACAAGTGTAATGGTAGGCCCTAATCATGCAACATCACCCATGCTGCTCCCATAATACTTCTATTATTCCTTTTAACCACCCCATTCTACTGTGGGTTATGAGGTGCTATCAACTCCCGTCAAATGTCTTTTGATGCAAAAATGTTTTTGAACTCATTCGACACATGCTCTCCACCGTTATCACTTTTGAGAGATTTAACTTTCCTGCCAGTATCTTTCTTGAAACGAGATTTAAATTCAAATAACTTAGCAAACTTTGGAACTTTCTTTTACATGAATAAAATCCAACACTTACGAGAAAAATCATCAACAGATATTACGTAATACCCATTCTTTGTCATGGATGCTGTCGAGAGTAGTGCACACACATCTGAGTGAACTCGATCAAGGATCGCTTGTGCTCAACTATATTTGTCATGAAAGGAAGTTTTGATGTACTTCCCCAATGTACACCCTTTGCATGTGTTTGTCTATTCTAATGTACCCTGGGAAGCCCTGTAGAAATTTTCTGCAAGATCTTCAAAGCTCCATGGGGCAAGTGACCTAATCTCATGTGCTAAAACTCACCGATGTTTTGGATCTTCAACTTCTCTACTTTAGTGCTCAAGGAAATGCAGTCTTATACCTCCAATTTGTAGAGGTTCTTCACTTGAACCCTTATCTGCTTAACCTGTACCGTGGCTATGTGACGAAGGAAAACCTTTCCCTTACTAAATATCACATCATAGCCTCTATCCTCCAACATGGGAACAAAAACCAAGTTTTTCTTTAAACCCAGAACATACATAACATCTCTCAAAGTGAGGGGAGAACTAGACTCCCTCTAAAGGGCAACTGTACAGATGCCGGTTGCAGTATACCTCCCATCATCACCCTCTTGATATGCGTCTGGAGATACTTCTCCTCCAAGTTACTAAAGAGCTCTTTATTATCGGTCATATGGAATTAATCTCCATTTTCCAGGTACCACACACTACCCATCATCGATGACACCATGCAAGCGAAGAGGGTAAAATCCAATTGGAACTGTGAAGTAAGAGATTCACATGCCACTCCTCCTGAGGTTTTCTTACTATCCTTTTTGTGGGGACACTTTGTGGCAAAGTGTCCCAACTCGTAGCAGTTAAAACACTTGATTTTTGACATGTCCTTCTTCTTATTGCCCTTACAAGAATCTAATTTGGAATGGGATGACTTCCCCTTTCATTTCTTTTCCTTATGAGCTAAGGCATGATTCTCCTTTGATGAGGATCCATCTCTGGTTTATATTTGTGGGACTAAGAATATGATATTAATAAAAATTCACAAGTTAGGGTTGGTTATGGGTTATTTATATATCCATGTAGTTTAGTTAATATGATTGAAGTGATAGAATCAGGGACACAAATAAGAATGTATATTTGGTCAATCAGATTCAAGTTATTCGAACATTGGAGACCAAGAATTATGACTCCAATGGAGATAAGTATAGGTAATGTCAACCAATAATCGAGATTTCTTGTACCAAGTGGGACCATAATCTCTCCCACTCTGGTAACTTCTCCCTCCCATTACCCGAGTCCTAGTAATTGTGCGAGCTCTTGGGAAGTCCTAGAAGTGCTAGGCTCACCAAATCATCTTCTGCAATAGTAATTCTTACACTTTGAAGCTCATCACAACATTGGGTGAACTTGGTCAAGTACTTCAGAATTGAGTTTCCCTTCTCCATATTGATCTTTCTGAGCTTGTCCTTCAGTGTCTGCTTCTTGTGGTCACTACTATTTTGTAACAGGTTCGTCAATGCCTTCCACATTGAAAATGGAGTTTCCTTACTGTGGAGATTCGAGACAATATGATTTCGAACTCCTTCTAGGATAATCCTTCTCACCTTTACCACACACTTTCTCCATTCAACCAGATCTTTAGCATCAAATTTTGGAGGCTTCAGAATATCATGATCTATGAATTCCTTTAGCCTGGTATTTTCCAACATTGCCTCCATATTGTCCTTCCAAGCTACGTAATTTTATCTTCCCTCCAGGGCATACTCAAGTTTCATCCCGTAGAATGACATCCTGCTGACTATGAAGTATGAAACTGAAAATTCAATTTCACTTACACAACAAATTCATAGTCTCCTCTTCTATAATGTCTTCAACACTCATACCATGTATATTTTTACTTGTAGATTCAAACTACTTATGTAATATGCTAGAATAAAAGACTTGAATCTACTTTACTCATCAATGGAAACAAAAATTGGTCAATGAAAACACTAAGCAAAAAAGGAAGAATTTCAATCGCACATAAGACAATATTTTTCTGGGGAAAGAAATTGCTCAAAACCCCGACTATCTATATTGCATTTAAGAGAAGAGTTGAGAAGAAAATACAATGTTTGTTCAATCTGAACAATCTTTGCACAAGTACAATATATCTCACTACTTCACAAACTAGATCAAGCCAAGATTTAGCCAATTCTACTGCCTGCGAAGCACCTACTTCCTTGCGCAATCCCAAAGGGAATTAACCCATATTTAATTGGGAAAATCCCTCACACAAGTGTACAATCCATCATAGGCCTTCTACTGATTGCATGCATCACCTGTACAACTTGAAAAATTACATAATTGATAGTACGTTGTCCTTGAACTCTAATCTCAACTAGGTCTTCCTATGAACTGGCATTCATGAGTTATTTATGAGTGAATCCTCAGTTAACTAGTTAAGCAGTGAATCTGCACTGAAGTTGCTCCCCACTACTAGACCTCCTACTAGTTCCTCTAAATGTTTGAACTATTTTAACTAAATTTAACTCAGTTAGATTGAGTTAATTCATTACAACTCAAAATCACTTAACCCACACCCCTAAAGTTTAGGAATCACTCTACATGACTCTAGATAGACTTTCAACTCGAATTTATTGAGCCAACTATGTCAAATTAACTTAGTTAACTATTACAAGTTTCTATGAGAATAGAATTTCGATTTAATTCCTAATTTAATTCAAGGAAAAATTAAATTAGGATTTCTCGTTGCTATTTTTAACATCCCATGTGTGGTGTAGCTATCCAAAATATCCTCTTATCGATTTGGCTCCACTCTACCTAGTGCTTCTTACCTCAAAATATCTCCAACCTCTTCATTAGTCACAACCTCCTTGGTTGGCTCCTTCTCCTGAAAAATCCTAATGGCTTATCTCCTTTGCACATGCCTCTTTATTCAATTCACTGATACCCTCCTACTACACGACATTCGTCTTCATTGTACCCCATCCATTGCACCAACCCTCTATTGTGGTCCTTCTTCTTGTGCTAACCCTCGATTATGATCCTTCTTCTTGCGCCAACCCTCTGCTACGCTCCTACTTCCTTCACCAACCCTTTGTTGTACTCCTACTTCTTATGCTAGCCCTCTAATGTGCTCCTTCTTCCCGCACTATCCCTCTACTCTGTTCCTACTATGCCATTTTTTTTTCAAAATTTTTCTAGGTCCCAACAGGTGCCATAACACTAGTGGGTGCATTGATTTATACACAACTTGGACATCATTCCTATTAATTGGTATGTTGAGCTAGAAGTGCATAGAGGAAAACAAGACTGGAATGAAGTGGCATGAAATTTTTGGACCATGTTTAGCTTTGAAGAAGAAGATCCAACAATTGATGAAGCATTGAAGGTGTTGCAACATAAGATATTTGTTGCAAAGGAATCAACACTGTTGGGGAGATTTCCATTGTGTTTTTCACATAAACATCTATAGCAGGTGCAAGAGTTTTTTGAATGCTACAATGTTGTGGAACAAGGAGAGGATGAAGATGATCCCTAGAACATTCCAATCCAAAAGGTCAAAGGGGAACATGCTGCAAATGAGATTGATAGTTTGTTGAATATGCACAACCTATAAGGACTGAAAATATAAAACATTGGGATAGATGAGAGTCCCAAGATGGTGTCAAATTGGGACTATTAGGATGATGACACTGTTAAGAAGGTTCTAGAACTGCTGCATGAATATTGGGACCTATTCCCCAATACCTTCTAAGAGATGAAGGGAATTGTTAGGGAGATGGGAGAGATGAGGATTCCCTTGAAACCCAATGTAAATTCTGTGAAGAAACTGTTGGAAAATGTAACTAGGTTTGTCTTCATTGTTGTACTTGAAGTCAAAATGTAATTTATTTGTCAAAATAAAGTGAAAATAATTTTATTATTAGATTTAGTTGAATTATTAAAGCATGGGTTTCATGCTTGGGTCAATTATAGGTGAAGCCTCCATTGTTGGCTTTAGGGTATTGTAAAAGTCAATGTGTTTATTGGTTAAAGACTTCCCCATCATCAAGTCAGTATCCCCAATGACTCCTTCAAGTTGGCATAAAAGAAACTATCATAAAAAGAACTCATGTTGACCTATAGCGACGACACAAATCTTCATGAACGTATGTTGGCCTATTTACATGGGGAAACCACTATATATACCAGCTTTGGATCTTTGCATAACACCAATCTCAGAACTCACATCTTTTTCAGAGAAGTTTCGGTGATGAAGCTCGATAATCACATAGAAGTTCGTATAGGGATTCAGAGATATATGTTTTGGTACCTTTTTCAGAGAAGTTTCAATGATGAAGCTCAATGATCACATAGAAGTTCATATAAGTATTTAGAGATATATTTCCGGTACCTTTACACAAAGAAGTTCAGATATCTCAGTATACACATTGCAGATGAATTCAAAATTACAATGACCTTTATTCGTTGATGCGTAACAATGACTTTAGTTTAGTGGTACTATAGTGGTATTTCCACAGTATCACAATGTTATTATAATGGTGCAATCATGAGATGAAGAATCTCATATTGGTTTCAGAAGTGATCTCTTCAAAGATAAGTGTGAAGAAGACTGACAACTGTATGAAGCCATGGACTCGATGCATAACAAGATTTACTTCATGGATGGAGAACGTCTTGGTTTAGATTGTATGGGTCTTGGTCGTCTCATCTTTTGAATCTACTGAAGGAAGAATTTGTGACTGGGTTTTCCCCTGGAGGGGGTTTTTTCCCTGGTAGCATGCTTATATCTTGGGTTTTTTTTTTCTTGGCATTAATCTTGATGATAAGAAAAGATAATTAAGAAATCAAATACTAATAATGAAAATATCACAAGTTAATGTCATTAAGAGCAAAATCATTTTAATTGCCATCTCTATCAATTTTCCAATGTCAACAACCTTATCAATTGAACCCCATTTAAAAGGAGAAAGTCAAACAAGAATTATAGAAAAATTATGCAAGTAAGAATTATTGAACCGATGGAAGAATTAGAATGGATAAGACCAATGGTGGCCCAAAACAAAAACAAAAAAAAATAGGAGAAGTAAGGATTTGTGTGGATCTACAGAAGTTGAACAATGCATGTGCACATGACCCCTTTCCTACTCCATTCATAAACAAGATTTTGGAGAATGTGGTTGGAAGGGAGGCTTACTTCTTTACCAATGGGTTTTCAGGTTACCACTAGGTGAGGACTACTAAATAAGATCTTCAACCTTTGCAATGGAATGGTGATGTTTCCAATACATAGTGATGTTGTTCAGTTTGAAGAATGCACTAACTAGTTTTTTCAAGGATAGTAGTAGCAACATTTAAGGAGTTTATTCATAAGTTTCTAGAAGTTTATTTGGATGACTAGACAATGTTCAGTCTATTGAAGAAGCATATTGAGATGTTGCAATTGATGTTGGATAGGTGTAGACAATTATAAATTTCATTAAATCTTAAGAAATGCATATTCTATGCCCCTTTTAGTATTTTGTCGGGGCATGCGATCTGTTAACATGGGTTTTTGGTGGATCTGACCAAAATTGTTGTCATAGTGGATCCGCCGCTGCCTACATCGGTATGAAATCTAATATAATTTGGGACATACAAGGTATTATTGGAAGTTCATATATGGATATGCTAAGATCATGACACCCATCGAAAGGTTACTAAATAAAGGAACATAATCCCAGTGGATAGAAGAGTGTCAATAGACCCTAGACACATTCGCAATAGAAATTGGTGTATGTGCCTATCATGGTATTTCCATATTGGAGTAAGGAATTACATATGCATGTATATGTGTCATCTACCACACTAGGCATGATCTTGGATCAACCTAGGGAAGGATATATTGATCAACCTATCACTTTTTCTAGTAGAAAGTTGCAACTGCTGAGAAAAACCACACCACTATTGAAAGAGAAGGGTTGGAGATGGTGGATTCCCTTTAGAAGTTCAGGCACTACTTGTTGGGTAATAAGTTCAAGTTGTATACTAACCATTCTGCACTAAAGTACCTCTTCAATAAGCCTGTGTTGGGGGCGAGGTTATATTGGTGGCTATTGTATTTCCAGGAGTATGATTTCCAAGTGGTGGCTAAGATAGGAAGATTAAATGTGGGACCAAATCATCCATCATATCTGACTCTGAGTGAAGAGGCACAAAACTTGGAGGATAATCTACCAAATGTGCAACTATTTGGAGAGTGACCATGGTGGATGACTACTTTGCAGATATTACGTAGTTTCTGAGCACTGAGATGGAACCAAAGGACTATACCATGGCATAGAAGAAGTAATTAGTGGTTGAAGTAGCATATTTTTGGTTAATTTCTAGAGTGCAGTATAAGCTAGGAGCAGATGGAATTATGCATAGGTGTGTTATGGAGCATAAGCAACCAATGACCTTAGAAGAAGCTCATGCAGGAGTCATAGGAGGACACTACATAGGATGAATTATGATGCAAAATATACTGTGCATTGGATTATGGTGGCCCATAGTGAATTCTGATTCCAAGGACTTCTACAGGACTTGTGAAATATGTCAAAGAGTGAAGATGTAGTTCATACGAGATAAAATGCACCTAAAACCTCAATTCACCTTTCAACCGTTTGATAAGTGGGATATCGACTTTGTTGGACCAATTGACCTGCCAATAAGAAGGATTGGTGCCTGGTATATCATTACTACCACAGAATAGCCGAGGTTGCACTAACGATGGATTGCATTGTAGTTACAACTACACGGTTATTGTTCGAAAGTGCGGTGACCAGGATTGGATGTCCAAGGATCTTGATGAGTGATCAAGGGACACATTTCCTTAATAATAGTATCATGACGCTAACTAAGGAGTTTGAAATTTACCATTAGAAAAGTACTCCCTATCACCCCCAAGCCAAAGAAACAATGGAGGCTTTTAATAAAATATTTGTTGTGTAGGCAATCCTTTCTGCGGACAGTAGCAATCCATCTAGTCCGATGGGAGGATCTAGCGACAACTGTGGAAAATTACATGCAACCATTCCTAATTCATGCTAGAAAATCCAAAGGAGGATAGATCTCCTACCTTCCTCTAATGCTAATACCCTTGATGTCAACCTTAACTCTTTTTCTTCCAAGATCATAATCTTATCTTTTTTGTTGTAGATGAGTGCTTATAAGAAATATCATGTGGAGACAACAAACACATGCAAAGCATAACAATTTATAATACAAATTATGTAACATATCAAGGGGTATTACAATAAATGGACAATAGTTGAAGTATTTGTGGAAAGAAAACATATATTGTATTATAAATATATGGAAAAGGAAGCATTACAACCAATGAAGCTTTGATGTTGGAAGCCTCCTTCAAGTGAGATTCCAAGTCCAAGCCTTAGCCTTAAAACACCTTTCTCCTTTGTAAAGGGGTAAAAATTGGGCATAATCATCACTTAGGATGGAAACCAACCATTAGTGGATGGTGGGAATTCATTTATAGGGAAGGAGAGGGAGTTGAGGATCCATGAAAAGAGGGAGGAGTTCCACATATCAAGGGAGAGATCCATGGAAATAGGATCTAAGACAAGGAATGGGAGGTCTTGTTCCAATATTTATCTACCTGAAACCATGTCATCGTTCTTGAGATTTATAGTAAGATAAGTTTTTCCTTCATTTTGGGAAAAACTATCTGAAGAGGACCAACACGGTTTTTCCTTCTAAAATTCACATTGGCAACACAAGTCAAGTATAATTCCACAAGATATCAACGTGAGAAACTAGCTATGCGAAAAACTTTGGGCTTGCAAACAAGTGTATTTGAAAAGTTCTTCAGAATTCTTCCAAGGCATTTTTCTTCCTTTTATTTAGGGATATTCTCATGTTTCATGGTGAACACATTATCAGTGACAATTTTCATCACTTTGCTACACTTGCGACATTGACGACAAAAGGTTCGACACTTCAGGATATGAGACTCAGAGTGTGACAAAGTACTATATAACAGATTCCCCCTAAAGCATGTATTTAGAATGAGAAGTGATGGCTGAGGTGCTTTACAAGCAAAGACAAGGACTTAGAGAACCATTGTCAAGAGACCTGCAAATCAAACATAATACAATATATCTGACATCTCTGATGTAAGTATGCTTAAAATGCAAGCATCTAACAATACATGGATCCACGACATGGACCCAACCATTTGTATAGAAAGGATCATGTTTACAATCATGAATACTTAATAACTCCACACAACTTCGATTTATCAAATGAAACCTAGGGTATTCATGTCTGTTTCGATGCAACCAAAGTAAGAATCTCACCATGTGAATAAATGGGTTGTAGTCTAACATGGTAAAAACCACCTCATTATGGCCAATGATGTAAACTATTAACAAGCACGAGAGAAACCACCAATGATGACGATGGCTCTCAAGGTACAACACAATCCACAAGCCTGGTCAAACCTAGCCGTTAGAGGTTCAGTTAACCATTTTAGCTATTGGAATGGCCTGCTGTCCCTATTTAATGCCTCGCTCAGATTGGATATTCAACTTGTCCTGACGATGAACCACATTGGTTGGTTCGAAACGTGACGACAAAAGTTTTTTTATGTGATTTTGCCGAAATCATTCTCAAAACAAAATAAATTTGAAGTCAAACACTTGCATAATCATTGGATTAACGGCTAGTGATGTGAACCTATCCTCAAATGCAAAGAACCTACCATTGAGGCATGGAAGCTCCAAGGTACTGAAAGGGAGTTTCTAGATCATCTTCCTAGATAATAATTTGGAGTCAATAGGAAGTGATTCATCGAAGGCGGGCCATAATGTTTCCCACATCATCAACATGAAACATAGTAGTTCTCAAAGTTGGAAAGAGTGATTTAGGATTGATGCAGAAAACGTCAAATGGGGTATAAGTGGTTTGAATTTGTAGGTGGGACTTTTCTTGAACATATCGGTGACACAACTCCAGAATTTGGCAGAATTTGACTCAAATGGATCATAGGTCATTATGATACAGGTGTTGTCCTTGATGGCAACTCACTTAGATGACAGATCATAATGTAGTAGATCAATATCAAAGATTTAATGATGAGAGAGAGGTATACGCAGGTTCACCTTGACAAAGGAGAGTATACACGCGGGTTAACAGACCAAAAGGAACGTATAACGTACACACACAGTTTCACATAAGGAAAAGCGCGTACATGTTGGAAAACTAAGTTTTGGTCCGAGGTACTTGGTCCATGGTATTTTGATCCATGGTAGTGGTTTAAGGTATTTGGTCTGAGGTATTGACCCCAAGTATTTGGTCCAAGGTATTGGTCCTAAGTGCTTTGGACCATGGTATTGAGAAAGGCCTAAAACTATAAAAGGAGGAGAAGATCATTAGGCCAGGAGTGCAAGTATAGAATATCTGATGAAGTGTGAGATTTAGTATGCAGGTTATGGGTGTGTGATGCTTTGCTTGATTCAAACCAAGGATGCACCTATGTGGATGATGTTGAATGATGGATCAGGATCTTAAGACTTGGAATGTATTATCATTATGTGGTTTAATCATTGATAGACTAGATCTGAAATATTGATGCATGTTTATTGATGAGCCATAGAAATGGGTAATTATATGGGCTCATTTTGCCTATTATTTCTATTTAATCCACCATTCTCCATAGTTTTGTGCATGTTTTTTAATATATTTATGTCAATTTAGTGAATGGGGATAGTCACTTTGCCACATAGTCTAATGAGTGTTTATTGCAGATTTTTGGACAAGGACCAGGCATTTATGAGCAGAATGACAGCCAACTTCGAGGAAACAGTGCTGAGGACTTATAGGAGGGGTGTCTCCTGCATTAATGACCCCTTCCTCGAGTTTTCTAGCAACAACTTAGAGTACAAAGGCCACCACATCAATGTTTCCAAGGGGCAGCCGAGCAACTCAAGTGGGGCTGTTGTTATCTCCAGTTTTAGGCAGTCGAGTTCCTTAAGTTTAGGGGGACTGTTGGGGTTCCTCACTTGTATAAATAAGAAGGCTTCAAACCTCATTAGGTTAGCCATTTGATAGTCTATTTTTGCACTTTTGTGCAGTCTTGTACTCAGCTCATTTTCGAGCTCTTTTTGCAGATAGTTTTGTGATGCAACTATTATTTTTTTGATCAATGAAGATGAATCCAACTTTGAACCAGCACTGATCTTTTCTAGAGGGTTGAAGCTCTTGGGTTAGGGCCCAACCCAAGCTTCCCAGTACCTCCTTTGTGTATTTATATGTTTTGTTTGCATTCATAAGCTGATTTCTGTTGTTTAGGATTAATCTTGCTTTGGTAAAATAGGTTGCTTTTGATGGTTAAATTAGTTGTTCTTGCTTCAAGTTGCTTGAGTAGTTTTCTGTAGTAACAGAGAAAGATCCTTGGGACCATGATTTGAGGTCAAGGCACTACTGCTGCCACCAAAAACACAGTTTTTGCCTTTCATGCAATTGCTAGTGTGATATTTTGAGTTGGAGAAGTTGATATTTGCTTGGATCCACATGCTTAGACCATTTCATGTTCATTTACCATGGCTTTCTCGCATAACTTTCTGTTCATCAAATTCTGTTCAGCAGTACTCTATTTTTAGGTCAAATTTTAGGTCAAAATAGACATCTCTGTTTTTCAGTTTTTGCTTTGGTCAGTTTGGGAAATAAGAGTGCAGCTCACTTGTAGAACACACCAGCTTATCATTCCTCCATAGCACAACCTGTACCAGTTCATCTCTCAAGATTTCCCCATTCATTCGCCTCATGTCGCTAATCTGCCCTGATTTCTGCGCTTTTGTGCAAAGTTGCTTTCTTCCCCTTTGAGCAAATCCACCCCTCTCCTTTGTTCCTGATCTTCATTAATAGAGTCCTATACTTTCCAACACCTTCATCCAACCTTCATTTCCATTTTCCCACCATTTTTCCACCTTCAAACCTCCAAAAACCACTTTCGGTCTCCTCCTGTAGAACTTCCTGTAGATCCCCTGTAGCCTCCTGTACAAGTTCATGTGAGCGATTTTTCAAAGTTTGATCGCAATGGAAGTCTCCAGAAGAGTACTAGGGACTTCTTAGGACTCCTCCACACCTTCCTCACCATCTGTAAAAGCCAACTCCATCCTCCTTTGCCACCAAACCTCTGCACAATCTCAATTAGTCAAACCATAAGCATAATAATCCCACATAAAAATACCCACAAAATACAAAAAGATGATTTCTTTCCATCTCTCTTCAGAAGTAGCTTGAATAAATGCAATGTACCTTTTCAGAAGTTAATGGCACCCATTTCAGTAGTTTCTACATCTTTTCATGCAAAATTAGGGTTTGCTAGGGTTTGTATTTCATTAAAGTTTTCCTTCTCTTTCTGCAAGTAGAATAGCCCCTGTAGAATCAACACTATTCCATCACAATAAAAGCTTCTTCTGAGAACCCATAGAAGTTGGCTTAAGCTCCTAGCGAACTTGTGCCAGTTGATCAAGTGACAGCCTGTAGTAGGAGCTAGTACTTGTGCATACAACACCGTCACTTCCAAGTTTGTTACGAACTACCAGGTTGATAAAAGTAAAGAAGGGGGCCCTAGTAGTTGCAGCATTATTGCTGCAATACTAGAGCTCACCATTTATTCTATAAATGTTATGATCTGGGTATGATTGATCTCTAGAATAGCTACAAAGTTATGAGTTAATATTTGCAGATCTGTATGCATGTTCGCTTTGTTAAAAGTGTGTATACACGCTGGTTCGGCTCATCAGAGTAGCGTATACATTATGAAGTATGATATCTGAATGTGCAGATGGTTCTAGTTGTTGTTGCAGAGTTGTGGGTTCTGCTCTGTGTTTTGATGACAGGTCTTTAGTGATTCAGTGTTGGGTGATTCAGAATTTAATGATTTATTGATGCAATGTTTTTATTGAAGTGGTGATTGATTTTGAGCTTCAATGTTTTTGATGGGTCCAGTATGAAAATTGGATGAAACGTGGCCTTCATGTTATGGTGTTGTGATCCAGAAGTATGAAGTCTGAAAATTTATGAAACGTAGTCTCTGGAGGAAGAGAGAGGGTCATAGTCTTCTATAGGCCAACGCCCACGTACTGATAAACATATCATCCAATACAAGATCCAGGGGGTTGGAGCTCCCTTCTAGTAGCAGTTGGAAAATGAGAGAGGGTTGTAGCCTTCTGTAGGCCGACGCCTACGTACTAGTAACTATATCGGCTAGTACAAGAGCTAGGGGGTTGTAGCTCCCTTCCAATGGTAGTTGGGAATGAGAGAAGGTTGTAGCCTTCTACAGGTGGGTGCTTACGTACTAGTATGAGTTTGTGCCAGTACAAGATTGTAAATAGGTTTTTCTTATATTAAAAGGAAGATAGCAGTAAGTGGTTTTTGTCCCGCATTGGGTTTCCACCTTATATCATGGTGTTCACGTGTGTTTCTTATGTGTGATGATCTGTTCTGTTTTTACTGAACCTAGTTACTGTTTATATGGTTAATGAAGTTCTGATGCACTGATTAAAGATCAAAATATGATGAATTAACTGAATTATAAGTTTACTGGATATATGTTAGTTTCATTAAACACAGTTGCATGTACACGTGAGTTCCCTTAACTGAAGTATCATATATGAATCTGATTATGGAAATGAAAATGTTACTGATTTTCTAATACTGATTCACCCCCCCCCCCCCCCCTCTTAGTATTATTTCCAACAATTGGTATCAGAGCAGGTCCTTTGGTAGAAGCTTGATCGCTTGAAGGAGATCCGTAGAAACAATGGGAAAGAAGCTAAAGAAGAAAACACCTCAAAAGAAGAACACAACTGAAAGGAACGGTGACAATAGGAGAGAGAATTGGCCGTTACATGGAAGCAAGGATTCAAAGTCCAAATAACCTCAAGATGAACAAGCAAATGAAGCATCAAATAAAATCATAGATCAACAAGATCTATTTAACAGAAGGGAGTGTGCCCTCAAAGAAGAAGTTACCAGATTAAAAGCTCAGCTGGAGTGTGCCTTCAAAGTACGTCAAATGCTGCTAGATGAAGTGATATCATTAAAAAACAAGCAGAATGAATAACTACCTCAAGTAGATAAAGAACAAGAAAATGAGATTCTCAAATTAAGGAAACAAGTGGAAGAAGCAAGAAAGGTTGAAGAAATCCTGAAGAAGCAACATCTGTAAAAGGAAGAACAACATTAGATTGAGGTAAATATATTAAAAGTAAATTAGAAGAAAAGGATAGATTGTTACGATTTCAAGATAGTACTAAGATTCTGGATGATATTCTTAGTAGTCAAAGATCTCCTGCATTGGTTTTTATCAATCTGTTGAAGGTGAATCTAGCTCACAGGGTGAGGCAAGAAACTCTAATGTAAAACCGGAAATGCTCAACAAGGAGATAATAGGTCAACCCCATCAACAACCAAGGAAATAAATCCCTCAAAGAAAATCTTTTACTCCAAACTATGGAAGTGATAGTCTATTATTTTCTCAGATGAATAATATTGAGTGTTATGTATGTCATAATCTTGGACATGTTGTAGCAAGATGCAGAAGCAGAATGGTTCAAGACCATCACATAAAAAGATCATCATGTTCCAGGTACTTTAAGGGATATTGTTTTTCTTGCAATATGTTTGGTCACAAAGCCATTAACTGCTATAGAAGGAATATGAAACATATGAGATGTTATGCATGTAACAAGCTTGGACATATAGCAAAGGAATGCAGGAGAGGATTTTAGGCACCATACCAAAAGGAGAAAACATCATCTCAATCGAAGATATGGAAGAAGAAGGAACTACAGTCAGAAAGATGTGGCATAGCAAAGTATACAGACATGGCAGACTCAGAGGGAGTTGAAAGTGTGAAACTTCACTGTTCTAAATCTCATACACAAGTTTCATGAAGACAAGTCGCATATATACGAGAGTTTGAAGCTGCACAGTCGCGTATATGTTAGTTTGAGGAAAAGCAATAGGACAAACTCAGGAAAAGGGGTATGATATGGTTCAGTCAATTATTTGCTCTGTTTGGTTACAATCTGCTGATGATGCGTGGAAATGTGTTGGTACTCATAGGATGTTGTTTAGAAGTGCTTTTGATCCTCACAAGTTAACTTGATGTATATCTGATTGATGATGATGCCTTGATACTTCTTGCTGATATATGCATGATCGGATCTGACAATGAACAGATGGAATAGGTTCAGGGCGGAGCATATGCTTCAAATAATGCATTGTTGTCATTATGGTTAAAAGTATTTGGTGATGATTCTTATGTGGCTAAATGATACATCTTTCTATCTCAGATGATACTTATTGTTGGTTGGTCAAGAGAATGGTATTGCAGGTTACAGGTCTGGATGCCGTTGACAGATGATTATGGTGAATATCATATACGGTGTATGATAGTTGCTAATGACTATCATGGTCTTGTTTAGGTTTTTGGTCTTTGTTATAAAATTCATGTATATCATTTGATGTAAAGGTCATGCAAATACCTAATTTGTAACCCCACTGTGCATGGGATGGATGATGTAATGTTTCTTGTTTTTTACATGTATAAACAATTGATATATCCCCACTTGGTTGGGTGGATGAGTCAAATTTGGTATATCCCCACTTGGTTGGGAGATGGATGTATGTATCATTCATCGGTGATAGGAAGGTCATTTGTGATGTATGTATGAGTAATTTGTGATAGGAAGGTCATACTCACTTAGTGGAGTTGTAGAATCATGTTATTCCTTTGAAAACTATTTTTGCAGACTCTACATGTGCTCAGGGGGAGCAAGGATGGTTTAGTACATCTTAGCATGTACAAAGGGGGAGTTCGACCAGAGAAATCAACATGTGCTTAGGGGGAGCATGGATGGTTAAGTACATCTCAGCATGTACAAAGGGGGAGCTCAATCAGAGATTTCAACATGTACATAGAGGGAGTATGGGCAACATAATATATCAAAGGGAGAGAATATCTTGGTCCGCCCTTTGCCCTTGATGTCAAAGGGGGAGAGTGACTTGGTGTTGTTGTTGCCATCAAGTCCAAGGGGGAGATTGTTGGCATTATGATACAGGTGATGTCCTTGATGGAAACTCACTCAGATGACAGATCATAGTGTAGCAGGTCAATAGCAAAGATTTAATGATCAGAGAGAGGTATATGTAGGTTCAGCTTGACAAAGGAGCGTATACACATGGGTTAACAGACCAAAAGGAGCATATAACGTACACATGTAGTTTCATAGAAGGAAAAGCACATACATGTTGGAAAACTAAGTTTTGGTCCGAGGTATTTGGTCCATGGTATTTTGATCCATGGTATTGGTCCAAGGTATCTAGTCCGAGGTATTGACCCCAGGTATTTTCTCAAAGGTATTGATCCTAAGTGGTTTTGGACCATGGTATTGAGAAAGGCCTAAAACTATAAAAGAAGGAGAATATCATTAGGCCAGGAGCGCAAGTATTGAATATCTGATGAACTGTGAGATTCAGTATGCAGGTTATGGGTGTTTTATGCTTTGCTTGATCTGAACCAAGGATGCACCTATGTGGATGATGATGAATGATGGATTGGGATCTTAAGACTTGGAATGTATTATCATTATGTGGTTTGATCATTGATAGACTAGATCTGAAATACTGATGCATGTTTATTCTATAAATGTTATGATTTGGGTATGATTGATGTCTGGAATAGCTGCAAAGTTATGAGTAAATATTTGCAGATCTGTACGCGGGTTGGCTTTGGTAAAAGTGCATATACACGCTGGTTCGGCTCATCAGAGTAGAGTATACATTATGAAGTATGATATCTAAATGTGCAGATGGTTCTAGTGGTTGTTGCAGAGTTCTGGGTTCTACTCTGTGTTTTGATGACATGTCTTTAGTGATTCAGTGTTGGGTGATCCAGAATTTAATGATTTATTGATGCAATGTTTGTATAGCAGTGGTGATTTATTTTGAGCTTCAACGTTGTTGATGGGTCCAATATGAAAATTGGATGAAACGTGGCCTTCATGATATGGTGTTGTGATCCAGGAGGATCCAGTCTGAAAATTTATGAAACGTGGTCCCTGGAGGAAGAGAGAAGGTCGTAGCCTTCTGTAGGTCAGCGCCTACATACTAGTAAACATATTGGCCAGTACAAGAGTGAGGGGGTTGGAGCTCCCTTCCTGTAGCAGCTGGAAAACGAGAGAGGGTTGTAGCCTTCTGTAGGCCGAAACCTACGTACTAGTAAATATATCGGCTAGTACAAGAGCCAGGGGTTGTAGCTCCCTTCCCATGGTAGCTGGAGAACAAGAGAAGGTTGTATCCTTCTGCAGGTGGGTGCCTGCGTACTGGTATGAGTCTGCGCCAATACAATATTGTAAACAGGTTTTTCTTATATTAAAAGGAAGAAAACAACAGGTGGTTTTTGTCCCGCATAGGGTTTCCACCTTATATCACGGTGTTCATGTGTGTTTCTTATGTGTGATGATATATTCTATTTTTACTACACCTGGTTACTGTTTATATGGTTAATGATGTTCTGATGCACTGATTAAAGATCAAAATATGATGAATTAACTTAATCATAAGTTTGCTGGATATACACTAGTTTCATTAAACACAATTGTGTGGACACGTGAGTTCCCTTAACTGAAGTAGCATATATGAATCTGATTATGGAAATGAAAAAGTTATTGATTTTCTAATACTGATTCACCCCGCCCCCCCTCTCAATATTATTTCCAACAATTGGTATCAGAGCAGGTCCTTTGGTAAAAGCTTGATCGCTTGAAGGAGATCCGTAGAAACAATGGGAAAGAAGTTAAAGAAGAAAGCAGCTCAGAAGAAGAACACAACTCAAAGGAACTGTGACAACAGGAGAGACAATTGGCTATTAGATGGAAGCAAGGATTCAGAGTCCAAATCACCTCAAGATGAACAAGCAAATGAAGCATCAGATAAAATCATAGATCAACAAGATCTATTTAACAAAAGGGAGTGTTCCCTCAAAGAAGAAGTTACTAGAGTAAAAGCTCAGCTGGAGTGTGCCTTCAAAGTACATCAAATGCTGTAGGATGAAGTGATATCATTAACAAACAAGTATAATGAAGAACTACCTCAAGCAGATAAAGAACAAGAAAATGAGATTCTCAAATTAAGGTAACAAGTGGAAGAAGCAAAAAAGGTTGAAGAAATATTGAAGAAGCAACATTTGGAAAAGGAAGAACAACATCAGATTGAGATAAATATCTTAAAAGTTAAATTAGAAGAAAAGGGTAAATTGTTATAATTTCAAGACAGTACTAAGATTCTGGATGATATTCTTAGTAGTCAAAGGTCTCCTGCTATCAAAACTGGTATTGGTTTTTATGAATCTACTGAAGGTGAATCTAGCTAACAGGGTGAGGCAAGGAACTCTAATGTAAAACCTGAAATTCTCAACAAGGAGAGAAGAGGTCAACCCCATCAACAACCAAGGAAAGAAATCCCTTAAAGAAAATATTTTACTCCAAACTATAGAAGTGATAGTCGGTTATTTTCTCAGATGAATAATATTGAGTATTATGTATGTCATAATCTTGGACATGTTGGAGCGAGATGCAGAAGTAGAATGGTTTAATACCGTCACATAGAAAGATCATCATGTTCCAGGTACTTTAAGGGATATTATTTTTCTTGCAATATGTTTGGTCATAAAGCCATTAACTGCTATAGAAGGAATATGAAACATATGAGCTGTTATGCATGTAACAAGCTTGGACATATAGCAAAGGAATGTAGGAGAAGATTTTGGGCACCATACCAAAAGGAGAAAACATTATCTCAATCGAAGATATGGAAGAAGAAGGAAGTACAGTCAGAAAGATGTGGCATAGCGAGTATACAGACATGGTAGACTCAGAGGGTGTTGAAAGTGTGAAACTTCAGTGTTCTAAATCTCATACGCAAGTTTCATGAAGACAAGTCATGTATATATGCAAGTTCGAAGCTGCACAATTGTGTATATGTTAGTTTGAGGAAAAGCAGTGGGACAAACTCAGGAAAAGGGGTCTGATATGGTTCAGTCAATTATTTTCTCTATTTGGTTACAATCTGTTGATGATGTGTGGAAATGTGTTGGTACTCATAGGATTTTGTTTAGAAGTGCTTTTGATCCTCACAAGTTAACTTGATGTATATCTAATTGATGATGATGCCTTGATACTTCTTGCTGATATATGCATGATCAGATCTGACAGTGAACAGATGGAATAGGTTTAGGGGGAGCATATGCTTCGAATAATACATTGTTGGCATTATGGTTAAAAGTCTTTGGTGATGATGCTTATGTGGCTAAATGATACATCTTGCTATCTCAGATGATACTTATAGTTGGTTGGTCAAGAGAATGGTATTGGAGGTTACAGGTCTGGATGTTGTTGATAGATGCTTATGGTGTAGATCATATATGGTGTATGATAGTTGATGATGAATATCATGGTCTTGTTTAAATTTCTGGTCTTTGTTATAAAAGTCATGTATATCATTTGATGTAAAGGTCATGCAAAGACCTAATTTGTCATCCCACTATGCATGGGATGGATGGTGTAATGTTTCTTGTTTTTGACATGTATAAAAAATTGATATATCCCCACTTGGTTGGGTGGATGAGTCAAATTTGGTATATCCCCACTTGGTTGGGAGATGGATGTATGTATGAGTCATTAGGAAGGTCATTTGTGATGTATGTATGAGTCATTGGTGATAGGAAGGTCATACTCACTTATCTGAGTTGTAGAATCATGTTATTCTTTTGAAAAATATTTTTGTAGACTCTGCATGTGCTTAGGGGGAGCAAGGATGGTTTAGTACATCTTAGCATGTACAAAGGGGGACTTTGATCTGAGAACTCAACATGTGCTCAGGGGGAGCATGGACAGTTAAGTACATCTCAGCATGTACAAAGGGGGAGCTCAATCATAGATTTCAACATGTACTCAGGGGGAGTATGGACAACATAAAGTATATCAAAGGGAGAGAATATCTTGGTCCGCCTTTGCCCTTGATTTCAAAGGGGGAGAGTGACTTGGTGTTGTTGTTGCCATCAAGTCCAGAGGGAGAGATTGTTGGTATTATGATATAGGTGTTGTCCTTGATGGCAACTCACTCAGATGACAGATCATAGTGCAGCAGGTCAATAGCAAATATTTAATGATCAAAGAGAGGTATACGCAGGTTCACCTTGACAAAGGAGTGTATACACGTTGGTTAATGGACCAAAAGGAGTGTATGACGTACACACACAGTTTCACAAAAGGAAAAGCATGTACATGTTGGAAAACTAAGTTTTGGTCTGAGGTATTTGGTCCATGGTATTTTGATCCATGGTATTGGTCCAAGGTATCTAGTCCGTGGTATTGACCCCAGGTATTTGCTCCAAGGTATTGGTCCTAAGTGGTTTTGGACCATGGTATTGAGAAAGGCCTAAAACTATAAAAGGAGGAGAAGATCATTAGGTTAGGGGTGCAAGTATTGAATATCTGATGAAGTGTGAGATTCAGTATGCAGGTTATGGGTGTGTGATGCTTTTCTTGATCTGAACCAAGGATGCCTATGTGGATGATGATGAATGATGGATTGAGATATTGAGACTTGGAATGTATTATCATTATGTGGTTTGATCATTGATAGACTAGGTATGAAACAATGACACATGTTTATTCTATAAATGTTATGATCTGGGTATGATTGATGTCTGGAATAGCTGCAAAGTTATGAGTTAATATTTGCAGATCTGTACGCGAGTTCGCTTTGGTAAAAGTGCGTATACATGGTAGTTCGGCTCATCAGAGTAGCGTATACATTATGAAGTATGATATCTGAATATGCAGATGGTTCTAGTGGTTGTTGTAGAGTTATGGGTTTTGCTCTGTGTTCTGATGACAGGTCTTCAATGATTTAGTGTTGGGTGATTCATAAATTAATGATTTGTTGATGCAATGTTTGTATTGCAGTGGTGATTTATTTTGAGCTTCAATGTTGTTGATGGGTCCAGAATGAAAATTGGATGAAACATGGCCTTCATGTTATGGTGTTGTGATCCAGGAGTATCCAGTTTGAAAATTTATGAAACGTGGTCCCTGGAGGAAGAGAGAAGGCCGTAGCCTTCTGTAGGCTGGCACCTACCTACTGGTGTTATCGAGAAATCTAGTGTCCATGCAGAGCTGCTAGTCCCACTAAGACGGGTAGCTATCTTAGAAACAAACAAACTAAAGTTACTTTTGTTTTCCTTTATGAGAAGTAGATAGGAGAGGAGCAAATAATACCAACCTCGATCTTTCACTTGGTTCCTTGCTTGTTCCTTCTCCCCTCTGACAGATCTTTGCTGCTCCTTCCTTGCTTACCCACTTCAAAGAGTACCTGTAAAGTCAAAGCAGCATAATACCTTCAAAGTACAGAGATTCTACAATCATAAACAATATAGGACCAAATATATATTGACCACACAAATGCATATATCATCAAACATACAAGGATGTGGAGGAAAACTTGAATAGCTTTATTGATATAAAGAGTAGAAGAAAGGATTACAACCCATTGATCTGACCTAGTGTCATCCTCCCAGCATAAAAGCCCTTCTTCACCTCATGAAAATCTTAGATCACCCAACACTATGATGTTCCACTAGGAAACCAATAGCACTTCCTTACAAGATACAAAATTCCAGCCTTTGGATCTCTGGGATGAGGGATCCATATATAAATGTTTGCAGGGGGGTGAGTCAGCTTCTGGGATTTTGATTAGTGTCCTCTCTCTGATAGTTCTTGGTTCCACTTTGAGATTCATGATCTCTTACTCATCCCTGGGCGAATTCAGAGAGGCAAGTGTCACAGGAGAAGTTTCTGGAAGATTCCATGATCATCCACCTTGAAAACTATCTCTGCCATTTGTCTACTCTCACCCATCGCACCCTACAGAAGGGATCTTCAGTATGCATCGTACTTTTTGCATGTGGCAGGTGAGATGCATCACACCCTTAGCATTGAGCAATCTGTATGGTCCAGTTTTGACTAGTTCTGAGCAGTTTTCTGTGGAGAACTTCGGGAGATGATGTAATCAGCTGACCTTGTTCCTTTAGGGTGTGAAACAACACTTTTAGGGAATCAGAAGCCCTTGGTTTATGGACATATATTATTGGGTTTGTAGTGCCCAAATATGTCTATAACATTTTCCCCCTAAAGCATGAGGTCGTAAATCTTTTGATGTCGGGTGAAATGCTTTATCATGAGGATCTGAGGTTTTTCGAACTGGAAGGCGACCTGTAATAAGATACAATACAATACATTATATTCATAATATTTTCATGATCTAGCTGAGGCAGGCATTCCCATGCTCAGCTTTATAAATTCATTTTCATGTACATAGGACAGACAACCGTCTGTGGCAGACTGATGATTCTGATAGAACCGTCATCCTTTGATTCGGATGATCATCTGTGCAACAATGATGTACATTTGATGTCTTTATTTTCCTAAAATATCGCAGCTCAGATGGATGAGAATAGATCTGGGGTCTTCAAACTCGTTCAATCTTCACCCAAAGTACAAGTCGATCCATGTGAAAAGATGTTCTGGAGTCGAACATGGAAAGACATCATCTGATTACCAGCCAATGATGTAAGCTGTTAAGGTGCGAGAGGAATCACTGATAATGATGATGACCCTCAAGGTACAACAGTACAATTCATGTGGTGTGAAAATGGGACTTGGTGTCAAACACCACGCAAAATCTTTCGGTCGAAGGCCATTGATGTAAACCTGTCGTCGGAAGTGAGAAACTTGCCATTGAATCATGCAAGCTTCAAAGTACTGAAAGGGTTGTTCCTAGGTTGACTTCTTGGATAATGAGCTGATGTCGACAAGAGGTGACCCATTGTAGGAGGGCCTTAATGAATCCCACATCTACGACATGGAATGGAGAAAATGATTTTGTGGAGGTGAAAACAATGTGATGATACATGGTTCAGGGTGGTGGTCATGAAAGAATGAAGGGTGAAGGTATTGCAGCAGATGAGACACAAGCTGGGTTGGTGAATTCTCTGAGCGACATCTCTTGAACATATCGGCGACACTGAGATGGATTGGTAGCATTAACCCCAAAAATGGATGGTACGGTGGACCAATGGTAATATGACCGGCGAACGAAATAACCCAACCTGACTCAATCATGGTGATGGAGTGAAAGTGTCATGTTTAAGAGCGACTTGCTACCAATAAAGTTTCTTCAAGTTTTCTTCCCAATTTTTCCCCAATCATTGTTGACTAGTACCTCTTTATTTTTGTCAAGCTTGTGGAGGATAACATATGCTTGTTCTATAATTTTCCCTTCGAGCAAACCCATCGCTATGTTTTAACGAGCCTAGCGACAATGAAACTCGTTCTTGTCTGCATGGACAAGTTTGTCACTATTGGTTTTAATGAGTTTAACGACAAAGAAAACTCGATCCTTTTTCAATTTTAGAGAGTCCGAAAAGGGACAGAAAGGAAACTCCAGTGATCCTTTTTCGTCATGTAATCCCTTAAGTCCGAAAAGGTATAAAATAATACGGAAGGGATGAATTTTCGATAGTTTTAACGAGCCAAACAAGACAAGCACTCGATCTTTTTGTGTAATAATCCCTTAGGTCCAAAAAGATTAAAATCTAGAGGAGGGATAGCATTTCCGATAGATTTAACGAGATGGAGAGGCCAATTGCTCGACAATCTTTTCATATTTTATGAGTCAAATGAAAAGAGCTTAAAGGAGACTCGTTTTTGAGGAACGAGTGATATTTTCAGGTAGCAGCTGGTTCCAAGTAAGGTTTGGAATTTTCCAATCATGGCAGTGTTGCAAGGATGGCTAACAGAATCACTCATCGCAGTTGTTCCTCAAAAGGGTAAACAATCAAATGGAGGCGTATGATTGGCTAAAACAGAGTGGAGGTGATGGTAAGAACATGACCAAGGCTCAAAAGCTGATGATAATGCATTCACAATGGTTATTTACTAGAGATTGGTTCATTTTTTAATGAGCTTAAATTCTGGCGGAACATATGCTCATTGCTTAGGTTTAATTTTTAACGAGCTTGAACTTCACGTAAAACTGCTCGTGATAATGGTCATTGATATTCGATTCACCGTTAACACTATGTTCTTTCGACGGTCGTATTACCTTTTCAATTGCTCCATCAAACTGATTAGAAATGAGAATACATGCTTGAAAAATGAGTTAAAACACTAATACCCTACTCGAATTACGTGAAAAGTAATTTAAAAGTAGTTTTTACCCCTCATTTTACCATTTCATTTGAATTTGGGATTGTTGGAGCTTTGGAGGTGTGTTCCCCCTTGATTTTCACTAGCTGATTCCGGGAGATTCTGCGGACAATTTTCGGCGCCGTCTGGACCAGGTAGGAGCTAAACCTAAGATCTTCAGTTGCATTCTTTCCTTTTTGAATTCTGAGCATGTTTCCTTACTTTCCTGAGCCTATGGGGTTTGAACAATTCGTTCTACCCCCATCACACCCTGCGTATATCGAAAGGTGTGATGCATATTGGGCTGGCCATTGACCAGTCAGTATGCATCTCACCCAGTACATAGCTAGGGTGCGATGGGCGCAAGGAGGGAAACTTGTGCACTGTTTTTTTCATGGAAATTTTGCCTTTTTTTGCCAAATCAGGATCCTGACTCTTCTATTGTTTGTTTTTCAGAGATTCATCGGAGCAAAATGGTCATTACATGGCGAGAACGCGAGCATGAAGAAGAGGACATGGTTGCTTTACACGATCCGGGTACGGTAACTATATTGCGGAACTGCGGTTTTCTCAAGTTCTTTTGCATATCTAGCATGAGGCAGCAAATCAACTTGTTGCAATATTTTCTCGATGCATGGGATCCTACCAACCAAGTGTTCCAGATCAGAGGCAAATCCATCCCCTTGACTGTTGTGGACATCTACTTTTTGACCGGTTTATCAAGGTGTGGTGCCCCTCTCTCATTATCAGGTTATGCCTGTGCGGGCAAATCCATGAGGCATTATATTCGCCGATACTGTAGAGAAGGATCTCAGCCGAGCAGGGACGGCAAGATCAACATCCAAGATGTCATTGACCGGTCCTTGAGGACTATCTTGTTCACCTTTGCTAGACTGGTTGGTAGTACGGCTCTTCACTTGGCCAACAGGTCCTATATGCAGTACGCCTTGCAATGCCTTGAACCAAAGGTGTTCAACTGGTGTGATGTAGTACTTCCGGTGATAAAAGAACAGCTTACCAAGGTGAAAAATGGACGATCCAAGAACTTTGGCTATGGTTCTATTTTGACCACTTTCACCTTGGAGAAGATCCCACTGATGCAACCGCAGTATATTTCACTTCGTTTGCCACCGACGACTGAGCCACGGATGCATAGATGGGTTGACCTTATGGCCCGACATGCTGGTCAGCCACAGGTTTCTTTCTTTGATGCCTTCTTCGAGTGGTTCAACCGTTAGGAGATGGTTTATGCCAAGTGTTCGTATGCTGGTATGGATTTCTGGGTGACCCAGATTTGGCGTTGCTGGCTGGTGAGCAGTGGAGTGCTATCGGTAAAATCTCTGAACATATCCTTGTTTATTTCTTTTATAATGTTCCTGTATTTTCTTTTATATGTACTCATGCAGATATCGGACCGGAGCGACCAACAGTGCGCCTGAGAGCACCAATTTCCATTCCAATAGGAGAGGCTGTAGGGAGGGCTATCATTCACGACCTGGATGTGGTCGAGACTCTTGCAGCATTGCAGGATCAGATCGAGGGTCTCACCCTTGGTATCCCGGATGTGAGGACTGACGAGCTGCCTCTGAGATTACAGCGACATACTACTGGCGTGCTGAGTTGATGGACTAGGCTTTTACGCATGATTGCACAGGTGGTGACTTGTTATCACCAGCACCATTAGACTAGGGTGCCCCCTAGCATTTTGAGTCTTTGGGTCATTTGACCGATTTTGTCTTGGACACAGAACACTATGTGTAAACCATAAACAGTTATATATATTTTTTATTTTTGGAGCTTTATTTTGGTTAAGTTATATGATCTTGATGCAAATATTGATGAAATGCTTTTCTTTTATAAATGTCGCAAATGTCTATCCAACACATAATTTGCCAATGAATATGTTAATGTGTTTAAGTTTCTGGAAATATGTTGATATTGGTTAGAATCGAACTATCTTTCCAAAATCTTGACCCTTAGGAACATGTGATAGATAGCTAGATTCCACATAGAATAGATGCGATGAGCTGTAGAATAATGAGTTGTGAGTCTAGGCTGACAAAAAGTCGGCGTATGCCATGCGCGATGGCATCAGAGAGGAGCTCTATCAACGCGCTGTATTCAACGATGTTGTTCATTGATCGACAGATACATACCCCTCTGAAACTCACCAATTCGCCGCTTGGATCAAAGATCGCCCAGGCCGCAAAAGATAGGTTCCGTAAACTACGACTCGCTCCGTCGGCATATCCAACAAATGATTCCAATAGGTTTGACATCTGCAACAAATGCAAAAATGGATTACCTAACCAAAACGATTACTCTTAGCGAAAACAAAAATGTAACAAAAGCATTTGAAGAGGTTACTACACTGAGTCAAGCATAGTAACGCTTAAGGTACAACCCGTTTTGGGGTTGCGACAGTGGAATCCCATCATAGTCCACTAACTCATAGGCTCCTTTTGCTAATACATGCTTAACAATATAGGGGCCCATCCATAAAGACTGGAACTTACCTGCTCCCAACTTATCTAACTCTTGGTCGTAAAGCAAGACCAAATCACCTTCTGAGAAGACACGGGGTTTGATTTTCTTGTCAAACTGTGCCTTGACTCGTTTCTTATGTGCTTCGTTTGCCAAAACGGCATCATGACAAGTTTCATCCAGTTGGATTAATTCCAAGAAATGAGCCTCCTCTTCTGAAGTTCCGAGGAGAAGATCGACTGCGAGTTTTAGGGACGAGATTTCGCACTGAACTGGTAAGATTTCTTTCAGGCCATACACCAGCTGAAAGGGTGTAAACCTGGTCGCATTTCTCACCGATTTCTAGTATTCCCTCAAGGTTGAGTACAGGATTAGGTGCCAACTCCGTTTATGGACTCCAATCATCCTTTGCAGCATGCGCTTCAGGACTTTGTTGATTGCCTCAACTTACCAGTTCGCTTGCGGATAATATGGAGTAGCGCTGTCCTAGGACAGTCCTAATTTGGAAGCCAACTCAACCATCATGTGATTGTGAAAATACGATCCATGATCTATGACTATAGCTTGTGGAACACCGAATCTGGAGACTACATGATTGAAAAAGAAAATAGCAACCGTTTTGCCGTTGTTGTTTAATGTAGGGATCGCCTCGGCCCATTTCGTAAAATAGTCAATTGCAACTATGATATACCCATGCCCCCCGGCCGAGGTGGGGATACATGTCATGAAATCTATGCCCCATTTTGCAAATGGCCCAATAGCAACTATTGGCTGCAGAGGTGTGGGTGGTATTCTGGTTTTGCGATTGAAGATTTGACAAGCATGGCAACTTCTGACTGCGGTTATGCAATCCTTGAACATTGTTGGCCATAAGTATCCTGCTCGTAAAATCTTTTGTGCTGTAGTGTAACCAAATTGATGCCCCCCACATGTGCCTGAATGACAATCATTTAGGACTTTTTCGGCCTCCTCATGGGTGAGGTACCTACGTAGAACTGTATCAATACCACAACGGTAAAGTGTATCACCGATGATCATGTAGTCTTTTGCTTGGTATCGAGTACATCATTGCTCTGAACGGGAGGTATTAGACCTATATGTTTGGGTCTGGAGATAGATCATTATATCTCCATATAACGGATTGCTTGAAGATATCAGAAACAAAGATTCATCCACGATTGTTGCTTTGGATGTTGAATCGTTGGATGATGATGGGAAGTCACATAGTAACTCCGCGAAAACCAGGGCTTTCTTTAATTTGGATTTTAGGAATTCCAGATCAAACTCTTGCAAAATTGCTATCCATTTGGAATATTTTTCCCCCAGTAACTGTCACGACAATATATAAGTCATGGGGTTTCAATCTGACAAAATGATATTTTTTCGAAAGAGGATATCGTGTCGAAATCTCTGTATCGCTTGAACAGCTACAAGAGCTAGCTTTTCAACATAGGAGTACTTGGTTTCCGTATCATTTAAGTTTCGACTTAAATAATAGATAGGATGTTCAATTCTGTTGTCTTCTTGAACTAAAACCATTGGTATGGTCGTATCTCCTATAGCCAGATACAGGTTAAAATCTTTTTGATAATTAGGAGCATACATTAATGATGTCTTTATTAGGGATTCCTTTAGAGCATCAAAGGAAGCTTGCGCAACCTGATCCCAGATGAAGGGTACTTCTTTTTTCAACAGACGCGTATAACCTTTAGCCAGTTCGACGTAATTTGGAATGAACCTCCTTAGAAAGTTTGCTTTCCCTTGGAGTTTCTCAATCTGAAGCAAATTTGAAGGTGGAAGCAAATCAATGATTGCCTAAACCTTACATGGGTTGAGACGAATCACGTCCTTCGAGACTACAAAGCCAATTAAACGACCAAAACTGACACAAAACACACATTTGTGTGGATTGAGTCGTATCTTATAGTGTCGGCAAGGTAGAAATATCGCTCTCAAATGCTGCAGATGATCGGTCCGCTTTCGCGAATGAGCCAGAAGATCATCAAGATATGGTTGAACGATGTTTTTGATGTCATGAAAGGCTTAATTCATTGCCCTCTAAAAGGTTGCCCCTGCGTTCTTTAAACCAAAAGGTAACTTGTGGTATGCGAATGTGCCCCACGGACAAACAAATGCAGTCTTTGACTGGTCTTGTGGGCAAATATTTATTTGATTATACCCGGAAAATCCATCCATAAATGAAAAGATTTCACATCCGGCGCATTCATAAATTATCTGGTCAATGAAGGGTGTAGGGTAGTTGTCTTTTGGACAAGCTTGATTTACATCCCTATAATCGACGAACACTCTAATCGTTCCCTGCTTTTTCATTATAGGAACAATATTTGATACCCAATCGGTTAGAGGAATCGGGTAAATGAAACCAACATGGAGAAGTTTTTCAACTTCTGCCTTGATGGTAGTGGCTTTCTTTGGGTGCACCTGCCGAAGTTGTTGTCTTACTGGTTTAACATCTGGATACATCTTGATTTCGTGTTCAACTATGTTTGAGTCAATGCCTAGCATTTCTTCATATGACCATGTAAAGACATCTCTGAACTCGCGAAAGAGAGTGTAATATACTTCCAGTTCTGAAGAAGAACAAGATTTGCCGACATGAATATTCTCTACAACATTTGGTTTGGTCGAGATATTGATGGTGATAGTCTCTTCAATATTGGACAATTTTCGCTCGGAATCCACTGTATTTACAATATTTGATAGGAAATAAAAGACTAAAGGATGATCAAGGTCGCTGGAACAATCTTCTTTTGTAGTCTGGAAGATGGGAATGATGGTGGTAATCTTCCCATGGTGCCCTGTCAATTATCATTGACTGAACAATTCCTTCATCTATAGAATGTACACGTGACCAAGGATCTGAAGAGGTACCATATTCCTTAGACCTATCTATCCAAACGCTTGATAAGCGTTGATTTGGGTTTGCCTCCCATGCCGAAAACATTGATTGCCATAATATTTCTATTGGTCTTTGAGGCAAAACCTCGTGATGATCCATGCTAATATCATGATTGGACATCTTCTAAATAGAAGACACCATATTACAGGTTCCCACCGTGGCCACTTCCGCCAATTGTTTGGAGGCGGTAGGGAAAAAGTACCCATCAATGTAGGGTCTTTTAGTAGGCCTACTTCGATATTTTGAAGTGACTGAGAGCTTCTGTGGATCATCAGAATGCTTCCTGTAACTTGTGAACTGTTGGGGAGAAATGTTTGTTGGTCGACGATTGTAATTCCTCCTTGGAAAGGAAATGCAATCTTTCTAAAGTATGTCGACACAACAGCAGCCATAGCATATATCCAGGGCCTTCCCAGTAGGATGTTGTAATCGAGGTTTCCGTCAATAACTTCAACATCAATTTCTAATGTTTTTCCCCCAGTTCGATTTGCAAGTTACTTAAAATCCCATATGGAGTGTATGTTTGTCCATCAAATGCTTTTAACGTCGTTGACATAATCCATGTAGATTCCCCTAAAGTTTTCCAACAACTCATTGACATAATACATGTAGATGCCCCCTCAACAATAATTGTTCGTGAACAGTTTTGTTGAGGGCTTTCACTTGAATAAGGAAAATGAGTTGAGCCGATAACTGAGGGTCATATCCTTTATGATTGAAGGTCACAAGATTGGAATCCGCTAGGTCAATCCCACCTATCGCTGATAATAGAGCCTGCTTTTGGGAGGGACAATTTTGCAGTACCTCAAGTGTCGACAAAGCAGACAACGATTGGGCCAAGTCCTCTACTAGATTATAATTCTTTGTTGCTCTAGCACAAGGATTAAATGTCGATTTTTGTACTACTCCTTTTGGCTGCTTTATCGTTATCTCAGGAATTATGGGTGGCACAACTTTGGTTGAAGTTATTGTCGAACTATTAGGTTGATCAGTAGCCTTGTTGTTCAACAGTTGCAGATTCCCGTAATATTTTTTCCTTGTTGATATCAAAGCATCATTTTGCTGTTTCGAAATGGACAACATAAGCACTTGGGATAGGGAAGCATTGTCACTAGCAACCAGATTGGTTCTTGGTTTTGGAAATAGATCAGTCAATACCACTGAGGTTTTTGAATTCTTTAAGAGTTTCCTAAGCTCAGCTTTATGTGGATAGTCTTTCGTCCAATGATCCTCATCACATATAAAGCATGGATGACTTGGTTTCCTTTCTCTAGAAGGGTTTGCAGAAGATTTTTCAAGAGACGACTCCTCTTGTTTCTTCTTTTTCCCTTTCTTTTTCTTCTTGCCTCCTGGTTGCTTCGGTTCTTTGCCTTTGTCAGTCAACACAGCGTTTACCTCCAAGGCGAGAAGTTCTTCATTTACATTTTGACTAGAAACCATACGAGCTTTCTTTGATGTAGCCTTTACGGTTTTCGTGCTAGTCATACCTATCACGCCATCGCCAGCATGAGAGTCTTTGTTTGATTTAGGAGGAGGAAGAATGAAAACTCTGGTCTAGGAGCATCAAGGATTTTGTCATAAATCATGCCAGACTGAGTATAGATCAAGTCTAGATATTGCGCACGAGCAATGACTTGCTCTTCAATGACAACCCCTCCTTTTTCCATATCTTCTGTGATAGAAGGTAATAATGACTTAATAAACCATTCAGCTAGCAGCTGATCCGGAACATATGTTTTTACCATTCTACGACGATGTCACCACTCATGAATATGATCAGATATGTGGGTGGCCATCGTTTGTTTGAAATTGGTAAGAAGTTATGTTCTTGTTTCATACCTTATTGGTAACTGAAAATGGGTTAAAAAGGTTGTGGCAAGGGCGCTGAAGTTATCGAATGAAGCTCTAGGCAATTCGATGTACCATTTTGCCGCTAGACCAGTTAACGTTCGCTGAAAAAGGCAAAGCCTAATCGAATCATCATTGAGAGTGTTGGATGAACACCACAGATGAAAGGTCATCACATGATTTGACGGGTCTTCACTGGATTTCCATTAAATTTAGGAATATCTGACAGAAGTTTATGAGGAATCGCCGGCCACCAAGGGGCATAAGAAATTGGATCGTTTGTTAGCCTATTTAGATCTGGTAACTTTAAAGTCGCCACGAAGGGCAACTGTTGATTCAGGTTTGATGAAGCATACCCAGGATAAGATGGGATTGCTTGAGCAGTGGGTCTTTGCATTCCATCATAATGCATTTGATGTTGATAACTTTGGTAAGGTTGATGGGCATAACCATTATGATATAATTGTTGTTGAACGTTTTGAATATACGGCTGCCCATTACTCGCAACAATTTGTTGCTCAGATCCTTGGTAAGCTTGTTGGAATTGTGGTTGTTGATATTGTACCAGCCATGGTTGTGAAGCCATTTGTTGTTGTCCAATACTGGCTGTTTGACCAAGATGAGGGGTAATAGTACCCGTTTGAGCCTAGGTCACTCCAGTTAAGGAGCCACTAATCGGTCATTGTGGTTGCGTCGTGGAGACAAGAGGCTATTGTATTGCGACCTGAGAAACTTGAGGTTGGCATACAACAGGCAACGCTTGTACTTGCGATACCGTCACAATAGCCGGTGTAGTGGGGATGTTTGACACAGGTAGATTTTGTTGCATTGAGTATACAACTCTTGGTTCTTGAGGCAGTATTGGCACCCAACCGCTGGACGTAATTCCAGCATGACCCAAATTTTTTTGTGAACTCTCATATGCTCGTTCTCCCGGAGGGAGCAATGAAAGGGCATACTGCCCCCCATACAGCGGCAATCAGTGCTCAAAGGAATGGTTTGACTTTGGGGACCGGGTTGCCAAAATTGATACTGTTGTGAAGGATCAATTTGCTGAGACTCAACATAGGAGATTCTAGATATTATTCCAAACGAACAAATGGGAACATACCATACTGTCGAAACAGTCCCTGGATGGACTCCATCTAGCAGTTGAGAGCTAGTTGGGACAAATGGTACCCCAGCGAACATTGTTGGAGTAGCAGCAGGAGGTTCTGCTGCTGCTGCATCAGATGACATAGTCCTCGATGTCGACGATTGTTCAGACATATCTAGTCTATCCAAAAGATTTCCTAGCAATTCTACAGGAACTTGCGATGAAGGGAGACTAACTTCTGATGAAGAAGGATATAGGGTGATCCCAACTCCAAAATGAAATGGAGCACTGGATGGAGGATCCTCCACAATCTCTTCTATAACAATCAATCCAGGTGGGAGAGGTAGACCGTCAGGTCCGTAAAATATTTCTGGTGCCGAAGAAGGTATAGACTCTGCAGCGACAGATGTTGGAGGGGTAACACCTTCCGAATCAGCTGTAGATGGAGCCGGTTCAGGAATAGAAGCATTTATCGTTACACTAGGATCAATTCTAATGTCCTCTTATGGCCGCGAAACTTCTTCTGTAAAGGCAGGGATACCAGAAATGGTTGGAGTAACCGGAGTCCCTGAGGACGTTGGAACACAAGTTCCAAGCAAAACATGGGACTTTGATCGGGTTAAACAAGTTCACTTTGTCCAGAATAGTTTCGTTTCCAAAGTCAAAGATGGTTGACTCGTTAATCTCCACGAACGATGGGGTTTTGATTGACTTTCTTCCATGATTTCAGATTACTCGATCAACTCAAAATAGGGGAAAAAGTGATTCCAAATTAAATGATTTTTAGATGCTTTGACACAACTTGCTTTTTCAATTTTTAAGAGTCGAGAAAAAGCTAAAGATGACTCTAGTCGCCTTTGATTTTTTATGATCCTAAAGTGGCAAGTGCTCAGATGGACCTTTTCCTTTAAGAAGTCTAAAAAGGAACGAAAGAGACTACTCTGGAAATGTAGACAGAGGGATTACCAAACCAATCGCAAAACTACAAAATACTTTTTACGGTACGACAGTCAATCTTCACGAATGCTGTGTTTAGTGCATTGCGATCGATAGGGTGGCAAACACGGCTTCCTAAGGATAAAGGATATAGCCTATTGTGGTCTCCTAATATATACTCGACGGTACGTGGGAGCACAAGTCCGTACTGGCACTTGTCGTCTCAAACAGGAGGAATCACCCAACCTATGATGAAAGCGATAGTTACCAGGCTTTACAACGTCAGAATACATCTCTAGCCTAGCCTTCTAAATGTTGTGCGTTAGGTTCCAAAGCATTTTTATGTTCATTGAATTTATTTTACAATTGATCTTTCTTAAGAAGTTTTCCTTT
>APFE030796255.1:21998-42109 GCA_000404065.3 Pinus taeda | reverse complement strand
TATTTACATTTCATACATTAGAAAATTTAAAGTCAAAAAATAGGTCTTTTAAAAAAAGGGTCTGATGCAGAATTACCACTTTTTAAAATCAACATGAAAATCACTACCATTTTAAAACGCAATGTACATAAAAAAAAATTAAAGTGCCAAAAACTATGCTCTAAAAAAACATGGGTGTTCTGCATCACCCCTTTTCAAAATCAGGCCACTTTTTTGCTATCTCTACAAAACGGGTAACAATATCAGTTCCTGTTTCAAAGTTTACGTTGTTTTTCATTTTTTAATGAGATGAACACAAGAAAAACACTATGCTCATTGGAATTTATTTCATTTTTTTTTAAGGAGGTTGACATAGTAAAAGAACTATCCTCATAAGAGCTTGTTTCATTTTTAAAGAGCTTGACACAAGAAAAGGAACTTTGCTCCAGCACCTTGTTTCATTTTTAAGGAGCTTGATACAAGAAAAGGAATTGTGCTCCAAGATCATATCATGGCCTCCATGAGACCATGCATTTGAAGAGGTTATCTTCAGATGAGAGAACAATGCTCTAGAAGGAATACATATCAAGGGATCTAATGGAAAGATCAGGACCCAATCCCCCAAGTACATGATGCACTATATCACTAACTAGATCATCAGTAGGCGTGGGCATGGAACATGTTACCACATAATTAACTTGTGGTGGGGAAGATACCACCTACATATAAGGACCATTTAGGGATGCTGGTTGATTGGGAGCCAAATTAGGACCAACGAATGAAAGCTGATCAATGGTCACAATTCTTCCTTCATGCGGGAAACACATTACTCGAAAGAGAGAAGAGATAAGAGCTCCCATAACATAAACATAGTCATGACCAAGGAGTAAATTAAAATCCAAAGGGCCTTGGAAAACCGTCACATTGATATATATAATCTTTCCTCCCAAAGTAATATGGGACTTAAGAAGGATCCCTAACAGTTGACTGGTTCCTCTTTTAAAAGCCAACATATTCTAGGTAACGGGTAAAAGCTATAGAGAACCTAAATTTTTCCAAGTAGTTGAGGACATAATACTAACAGATGCACCTTCATCTATGATTGTGCCATGTATGGGTATATTATAAGCCTGTACTACGATATGGAAGGGAACGTAAGAATGAAGAAGCTATCCTACCAGTCAACTCCAATCAAAAGAAGTGACCATTTCCATGGGAACTAGAGAACTTCCCTCTTGTGTTATGGGAATGAGAGGATCACCCCTCTGTACCTTGGTAATGGGAGGATTTCCCCCCAGTTCATTGGAATATGAAGAAACAATAACAACTTGAGCGGTCTAAGACTCACTCTCTATGTGAAAGGTATGATCAAATGAAGGTGTAATTGATTCAACCATTTTCTCAACCAATGGTTGGTTGGGAACAAGCTCACGGGATTCAAGTTCAGAGAGAGTTGGATTCTGATCAATCACTTCATCAACTAGTAGAGGATTAGGGGAAAAGTTTCAATAACCAGTTGGAAAATGAGGCTGAGAAGCTGTAAGGTTTTCCAACACTTTTGAGGCTTCATCCATACAAGGAAAACGATGAATAGGATGATTCCCTTCACATAACCTACAAGGAAATTTTATTTTACCCTTTTTCGCATGGACCTTACTATCACTAGTTGAGGGTTTATCACCAGCATGATCTCCATAGGCCGATGATAAAGGCCAATTTGAGCATGTGGACCACACTTCTAATACCTTGGAAATACTAGGACATTCTCTAAGAAGGTGGTCACCCTTACATCACTTGCAAGGGAATTTGACTTTGTGGATTTGATTGGAAGATTTTTCAACATTAGTTGCATATGTAGCAATGGTTTCTTGGTTGCCCCTTCGCTTGTTTTTCTTCTTCTTCGTCCTCTTCTTCTTCTACTTAGCTTCCTAGTTACTAGAATCAAGACTTTCACCAAGTGAATAAGAAGAACGGGAGGAAGAAAAACCATGTGAAGAAGGAAAAAACTTTATGATCATCATGAGGTTGATGTTTTTCAGGTGGAGGGGAACTTGGTTGAGAAGTAGTTTGGACATTCAGAACCATAGGGGTCAAAAATAACCAAATTGAAAAAAGAATGGTAAATCTGGGAAGGGGCAACGTTGCCATATAAGGAGCACCAATATTTCCAAAAGGAGGAAAAGGATTAGGATTCCGATCAGAGGTGTTTCCTTAATTGGCAGACTCAGGAACTATCACCATTAATCTCAACCTAAGATCTACTAGGGAGGTATTCCACAATCAATTAATTAATTTTAGAAATTAACAACAAAAATTAATCAAAGAGGGGAATCTAGGCATAAATATTTACCAAGCAATTGTGAACTGCAATATACACCTTGGCAAACCAAGGACTTAACATATGACAACTAATCTCCCTAAATGTTGTGTTCGATGTATCATGGTAAACAAGGTGGAAGACTCGGTTACCTATGGATGGATATCAACCTATAGGGGAATCCCAAAATATACTTAATGGTATGTGGGAGTGCAGTCCATAGTAGTGTTGTCTAATGTGTAATCGTTCGAAGAGAGCATTCCCATATACTTTTCATGCGTGGAGTGTCGTCTGATATACCCGAAGGTATGTGGAGAATGATCCTATACACTTCCATACATGGGACGAGATTTCACCCCGAGGATGCAACTCTGGAAAACAATGACAACTCCTACTTTTAACGATGTTGGAACATGCCTCTAACCTATACCTCTAGATGTTTGCGTTAATGTTCCAAATTCTCCTTAGGTTAATTTAGATGAATTTTAAAGTTGATCTTGAATTGTGTTTCAGTTTCAAGGCGCAAAATTGATGTCACCTGAACACACCTACAATGCAACTAATATGAAAAAAGGACTCTTTTCATTTTCGATGAAATTTATATATTGTAGGGAAGAAGTGAAAACATTGATACAACAATCAAATATGCAACCAACAAGAGCTTCCTAACCAGATCTTTCAATTTCACAATTCCAGTGCAACAACCAAAAATTAAATGAATTTTAATTCACTAAAGTTCACCTACATGATTTTTTGTTTTGGTTTTTAAAATGTATGAGGATGCACTTATCATCTTTCAACACTAAGCAATGTAATCTAGGCTCAATGACAATCTCAAAAACAACTTTTCAGTGCAAAGCAATCCAATGCAATTTCCAGAAGCAATGATCAACTTTGAGATGAAGACTTAACAAATGTAAATGCAATTTTTTTCCCGGTTTTTCAAAAGGACTAAAAAATCTTATTAGACAACAAATTAATAATTCCTTCAACACATGCAAGTAGAAAAATAGTAGATTCAATTTACCCAAAGAACTAAAGATTTAACCAAAGTTTGTTTTCACTACTTTAACATGGACCAAACTCTTGCAAGCCGTTAAGAAATTAACAACAATAATTCAAAATTTTATGCAAACATAGTAGGAGGAAAAATTTAGAGATCAAGAAATCCTAAATCTTCTAACAAAAGCCTTAAAAAAATCTCAATTTTTTGGACTAGTGTGGGTAGACAGTGGAAGATAGGGTCTTAAGTGCGGTTGTAATCAACAAAATATGCACTTCCATTTTTCAAAAGAAGAAAAAAACGCGGTGGGTGGGAAAAAATAAAAATGATTAAATAGAGATCCAGATTTGACACTCTAAACAACACACCACTCAGCATGCAGATCCATAATCAATCAAACTTACAAATCACTAGGAGGTTGGCCAAAATTATCAAAAGAGACCAAAAACAAAAGGAGCTTTGAAGGGTCATGTAGTCCCTAGTGGAGTCGCAATTTTGTTGTGTAGGAAATTCTTTCTACAGACTGAAATGATCCCTCTAGTCCTATGGGAGGATCTAGCAACAACTAAGGACAATTACATGAAATCTTTCCTAATTCATACTAGAAAATACAAACGAGAATATATCTCCTACCTTCCTCTGATGCTAATACCCTTGATTTCGACCTTGACTCTTTTGATTCCAAGCTCACGATCACCTCTTTTATGTTGTAGATGAGTGCCTACAAAAAAGATCAAGTGGAGACGACAACCACATGCAAAGAATAACACTTTCTAATACAAATTATGTAACAGATCAAGGAGTATTACAATAAATGGACAATAGTTGAAGCATTTACGGAAAGAAAACATATATTTTATTATAAATGGATGGAAAAGGGAGCATTACAACCAATGAATCCTTGATGTTGGAAGCCTCCTTTAAGTGAGATTCCAAGTCCAATCCTTAGCCTTCAAACACCTTTCTCCTTTGCAAATGGGTAGAAATTGGGCATAATTAAGCACTTAGGATGGCAACCAACCATTAGTGGATGGTGGGAAATTCATTTATAGGGAAGGAGAAGGAGTTGAGCATCCATGAAAAGAGGGAGGAGTTACACATCTCAAGGGAGAGATCCATGGAAAGAGGATTTAGGTCTAGGAATGGGAGGTCTCGTTCCAATCTTCATCTACCTGAAACCACGTCATTGTTCTCAAGATTTCTAGTAAGAGAAGCTTCTCCTTCATTTTGGGAAAAACTGCCTGAAGAGGACCAACACAGTTTTTCCTTCTAAATTCGTGTTGCAAGAGCGAGGCAAGTATAATGCTACAAGATAAAAAAAAGTGATACGCGATTTATGTAAAACGTGTTAGGCTTGCAAACAAGTGTTTTTGACAAGCTCTTCAAAATTCTTCCAAGGCATTTTTTTCCTTTTCTTCAGGGATATTATTCTGATTTGCACAAACATGTTTCATGGTGAACACATTGTTTGCAATACTTTTCATCACTTTGTGACACTTGCGACATTAACGACACAAAGTTTGACACTTCAAGATAGGAGACTGGGAGTGTGACAAAATACTGTATAACAATATTGGAGACCATGTTTACCAAAGTATGCAATTTGTAACACGATTATTGGGACCTAAGGATCCCTGCGGCCTTGTGGGATTATAGGACTATGTGAAAGAAACTGACTGAACAAACACCTTTTTAATTGGTGTACAGAATGGAAGTCATCACATCAATGCATTTTTTGGTACCAAACCCGTGTATCATGCTATCCGTGTATATGACAAATGTTGGTGCAACGGAATAGTGATTACAGACTTATTGTAGTTAGAAGAATACGAGACACTAGCCAAATTCCACCAGGAGGTGCAGAAGGCCCGAGATAAAGCATGGCATGACTGGATAATTAAACAAAAGAAAATCCAAGTGGGGGATTTAGTGTCGTTATATGACAATAGATTTCTTCAGCATATGAGTAAATTACATATGCATTGGATGGGATCATATGTAATCCAAAATATGACATATGTTGGTGCAATGTAGTTAAAGAACTTGGATGGCATGCCACATGAAGGGTTTGTTGATGGGAGTAGGCTGAAACTATATAGGGACAACCATGCTCCTGCACACTCTATGTAAATGAGATGAAGGAGAATTCCACTGACTATACATAAATAAGGTAAACTGGTGATGAGTGGTAGGAAAATTAGAATGGTAGTAATTGAAGTGAGGAGTTTTAACACTGTGCACTAGTGGAGCTACTATGTGAGACTAGACAATGCACAGTGTTTGGGGTTGCCTTACTAGAAGTATGTGACTGACAATAATAGGTCCAAAGAAGACAATGGAAATGATGTTTCGAAAGTATCATAGTGACCATGACAAAACAAAGTTCAGGTCACATCAATACAACTATATGCTCAGAAGTTCGAAGGAAATAGGTCAATGAGAGCTTAACTAGTACAAAATTTGGCGAATAGTTGGGAAGCATATCTCAGGGGGATAAATCGCAATCATGGGAAAAATGGATACTTTGTAAAGAAACTACCATCGATGGATTATAATAATGATGGGAAAAGGAAATTCTCCTTTCCACCTACAATGAAAGGACACTAGTTACAGTAGCAAATCACTTCAAATTATCGCACCATAATGAGATGATGGATTAAAAGTGTGGAGGGGAATATAGGAGTATACGTTTTCTAAGTAAATGTTATGATAGTTAATAAGTGGAGAAGAGGGAGTGAAATAGAATTGCAAAGTGAAAGAAATTGAGCCAAGCTAAGTTGAGTGAGGAGGAGTATGAATTTTGGTGAGAAAGTGATAGGAATTAAGCCATGGGAAGGGGCAGTCCAAAATTTGAGGAGCGAAAGACATGCTCACAGTGCCTCGTATCTTCATTGAGAAGTAATTTGAGCAAGATCCAAAAAGCAAATCATGTTCGAAGAAAGAAGAATAAAAAACAACATTGGAAGCCACTAGTCTAGAGCCAATTTTAGAGAGAGTTGAGTAAAAAAGACTACTAGATACAAGGTAGAACTGAGGTACATATCATTTTCAAGGAACCCAAGGAATCAATGTTATACCTAAAGGATTCAAGTATATTTTATAAATTCCACCCCTCTCTCTTGGGGTGCACAGAGAGGGGAGGATGAGTACTTTTCTAGAGTGCATTAAATACTCTGATCATGATCTTTATGACACTTCTCAGCTCCCTAACCTCCAAGACTATTTGTAGTAGGTACTGAATCCGAATGGAGTGCTTGAGTTAGAGCTGCAAAAGTGGGCCTGTGTCTTGGAGACAATTGGGATTTTGAACTTATTCCACATTTCACATTTTGGACATGGGGATGAAGTGAGTGCAGTCACGAAGTGTTTTCTATCTTGTGTGCATGGAAGCTATCTGTGGTTTGACAAGCCTATCCAGTTAACTATAGACCTAATTCATAGGATTATAGGCCTCCTGTTCGAAGGGGAAGAACTAAACCTCATAATTAGAGATAAGACTCTTAACGACAAGGTGACTAAAACGTATAAAAAAGAAAGGGGAAGTTGAGGATATTTTATTTAGCACACAAGAGATAACGTGTAAGATACTACGTAAATGCTTGGTGAACAAGGTCCCAACTGTGTTTATTGTGGTGGAAAATCAGTGTGTTGATGGTGAAAGGATGGGGTGGGTTCCTTTCATGTTGAAGGAGTCCAGTAGGATTGTTTGGACACTCATGAACAAAATGCAGAGTTCCACTACACATGACTTTTAACTTTGATTTTGATTTCGTTAATCGCATGGGAAAGATCGAAGAGATTTCAGCTAGTAACTAACGCTTCTCAACCTATTTTAGCAGCAGAGTTTCAAAATCTATGGGCCTCAGAAAAACTAGAGTGGAAGAAATTCAACACCATCATGTTTTTTCTTTATGAGGATATGTTGCACTAAGTTATTAAATATATACCTCGAGTGATTGAAGAGAGCGTAACGAATTTCAAGGGTGTGGCATGGTTTAAATTTGATCCACACCTTATTTGGATTTTTCCGTTTAGAGACATAGATCTATGTTGGCAGAAAATAAGTTACTACTTGACAATACAGTAGGTATATGACCTTATGGATTCATGGGAGCCTTCTTGGAGACCCAATGGAGGACACACCAGACATTGAAAACATCTCAAGTGGAGAAGAAACATAGGGAGCCCCTTTGGGCCAAGAGAAACAAGATGCACATTCACCGGTGGTTCCAAAGCATGAGCCCTAGGAAGGATGGTCAACGTCAAGGGAACATGTAATGTGAGGTAAGAAGAGTGTTTTGAGGAGTAGAATGGGGAATTCCTTGACAACGAAAGCCAAAAAGAAGTAGAAATCTACTCACACATCCCCAGTCCAAACAGTGCTAATAGAGGAGGAATTTGAAATAATTGGTGATAAAATGGAGGAGGTGGTGACAACCAAACTAGATAAGCTACAACAAACAATGAATGAGCTAAGTGCCAAGTTGACTCTCTAGGTAGTGTTGATAGAGTTTGGAGGACTACCCGAAAACCTAGAAGAATATTTTGTTTTCCAAACACAACCATGGAAGTGTGGGAAGGGGATGTGTAACAAATAATTGTTGCCTTTGATCAAATCAATTTAGTACTATAAGGATTGGGCTTGGAAGAGCTGACACAATTGCAGCGCAACACCATCTGAGAATTACAAGATAGATTGACAGTGACCCATAAACAATTGGAACAAAAGCAAAATACTAAAGAGAAGCTATGCCAAGAACAACAAAAGCTAGTGGAATACAAAACGGAGTGGTGCACTTCCCTAACCTAGGTATACGAGGAGTGTGTAGAAGTGGTTCCAGCCAAAGAAGTAGAAACAAAGTTCAAGGATGCAATGCAATGATTGAAAGAGAAAGTGACAAAAGTTGAATCCAAGAAACAACCACAAACACCACTAGAGGAACAATAATGCAAAGAATTGACCCATGAGGTGAAAGAACATATGGTTGAATATGAGAAGAAGTGTGTGGATATCGTTGAGCAAGCTGACCAGTTGTTAAATACTCTATCATAAGTTCCAATTATGAAACAAGCCACTGAGAAAATACTGAAGGCTAATAACAAGTTTGTTAAATTGATCAAGAAGTAGGGACTATGAGTTTTTTTTATAGAAGGAAGGTAATGCCTGAAAAGATACAACTCGGGGATTCAATTGACAAACTCTGTGAAGAAAAAATCCATGGACTAATCTCCAAGACCAAGTACTAATGGTAATTGATGAATGCAGTGAATTATTGAAGAATGTGCAAACTACAATTGCGAGGAAGCCAACGCTATCATCCAAGATCCAATAGTTGGAATAGAGCACAAGGAAAACAATGAGAAGGATGAGTTGAAAGTCAGGGTTGAGGTGCATGAAGAAGCATGGATAGAGTTACATAATTTCATGAATGGAAAGTTCAATTTGAAGAAGGAGGATTGAGTGGCTTGGGACGAGCCACATTTTTTTGTTAAATTTTATTAGGTATACGACCATGCATGAGGATTGAGGAGCACAAAAGGTATATAGAATGCATAGCAGAGGGCTAGTGCAAGAGGTCAAGCACAATGTAGGGGGACGCCACGCAGAAAGGAGGTAGTGGCATCTGAGGAGAAGAGACACATACAAGGAAGAATCAATAGTTAGGATTTTGCAGCAGGGATGACATAGGTAAGGGATGTTGTGGCAGGGAGGATTTTATGGATATTTTTCAGGTCAAGGAGGAATGGTGGAGTTGAGAACCTTAGAGGGAAGATGATTTAAAGGTTGTTACCACACATGGGACAACTCAGAGGAGGGATCAAGAAATATCTCAACGGCCCACGAGATAACTAGAAAGACCGAGGAGAGATCCAAGAAGGTTCAAAGGGCTTCCAGGAAGAGATAAAAGGGATTGTTCGAGTCAGAATGTAGGTTTGAGAGAAGGTGAAACAAAGGAGCTTGCCAAGTGAAGGGTACATTGATTCGTTAGTTTCTAGTATTATGTTTCTACTATGTCTGTGTCCTTATGTCTATGGTCTAGGCATGTATGCTAGATTCTGTAGTTGCTATGCAACCCCGATGTAAAGTTCGTGGATACATATCTATATATATGTGTGTGTGTGTGTGTGTGTGTGACTAGATTTGCACTGTAAGTGTTTTTCCTATTGTGAATACTATGCAGAGCTTAATGGTTGGTGAGCTTGGTTGTATGACTTTTGCATTGCAACACATAATGCCTTTTTCTTACATGATAATATAAGATGATGGATGGTTGGGTTGCCCCTCATGATTTGTGTTGATATTTGAATGCATGATTCTATTTACAACATATTGGGTTCCTGTGTGTTGAATGTTTTGCGATAGCTATGAATATTTATGAATGCCTTGAATGATCCGTTCATTTGTAAGTTTGTTAATGTGTTTAGATATTAATGCATCTTTGTAACAAATTGGTGTTTGGTATTGTTGATGTTTCCACTAATGGTTGAAGGTGGAAGTTACTCTAACCTCATGTGCATTGTCATTTTTGACCTGTGCGCTTTTTGGTGAACTAAGGGGCTTGAAGTACTATGCAGTACAAAGTTCTAGGAGAATGGTGAAGTGTCCATCTAGTGGGACCCCTGATCTGAATGGAAAGTCGCATCCACCCATAGTATTTACCCATGGTATTTTCCCATGGTATCCACCCATGGTATTGTAACTAAAAAGGATAGCCTCACTTTGTCAAAAGGCAAGATTGGTCTACATAATGTAGATGTAGCAACATTTTCTCTCTCATTTAATGGAATTGTTTTTTATGGTGTATGTTGTTCTCTTTTTTTTTGGGATGTATTTGATATGCACTATTTCATCAATATTATCACACTGGGTTCTCTCCTCCTCTCTAAGCTTTCTTGGTTATGGATCTTAGCCACCAAGATTCAGATTAGTCGTATCATAGCAAGTTATGACTCCATGATAATTATGGTTTTAAGGGCCTTCAGTGGGAATTTTGAGGTTTTCTTAAATAAGAAACACTACAAGCTGAGTAGCTGCATCCTCGAGGGTTATACAAGCATGCCACATAATCACACTCAATCATGACTCTAAGAAAACTCCCATGTGTATGTCAAACACATAGTCACACTTGATCTCAAATGTAATCGAGCAACGCTGACTTAGCATTCAACTTGCGTTGCTTGGGAAAATCAACCAACATGCTCCTACTTACATTATTCTTGTGGTGATAATAAATACTATTTTGATAGATTCATAGGCTATTTTACCTGCATGCCTGTTTCTAGACCTACTACATTTCCACCACCTAGCATTTACGTCCCCTTTAAACTCTGTTTCTTCAAACCCTAAGTGAAACTAGTAGAATCCTCCTACCGATGGTATTGATGATAAACAACATATGTTGGACCCACTATCCCGAAACTTATGAATTCTCTTTGATAAGTTAGGGATGAAGAAAATGGTGAACGAGTGGGATATCTTTGAGCTTTCAGGGCCTTTCTATCTTACTAACATTGATTGGTCAGATTCAAACCACAAGCGATGCATAACGACTAGTCTGGTGCAAGGTGTGTACATTTTGGAATGCAACCGACGAGACCGAAGGCTTAGCCAAGACGCTCTGACCAAGAAATGATGGAGTTTCTTTAACTTCAAGCTCCTTTATCCACTAATAGACATAGCTGAGGGTGGTTCCATTTTCAGTGCTATGTAAAAGTGGAGAAAGAAGGATGCAAGGGTCCCTATCCAGTTATCGGGTGTGCCCAAGATTGTGGTGGCCTTCAGAGTAATGATTATGAAAGAGGGTTCTATGGCCATGTTGGTTCTTAGATTTTTCTAGTAATTAAGAACATTTCGTGAACACATTCACTAAGAATTTTAAGAATCCTCCCGCTTTAGGAGAGAGGGCTTGCTTCCATTCACTTGAGGGGTATTCCCTGTACTAATGTTAATTAAATATTTTTTTTAAGGAAAATAGAATAAGGCCAAACTAACGATACAAGAGAATGCAAAATTTAATGGTTTAGCTTTAGGGGAAGGAACTTCTATGCAAGTGCATGATTCATGGTTAAAATAAATAGTTAAAGTACACAATTAAAATAACTCAAAACTTCATTAAAGAAAAAACATAAATGAGATAAATAAATAAACTAAAATATGAATAAAGAGAAAACAAATTAAAAACTAAAATATCTCTATGTCTTGACCGTAATGTTATTCATTTAGATGCAAAGATAAAGTAACTCAATATCATGTATTAAATTACTTCATAGACAATACATCAAACAAATAAGTAACACTCCACGAATAATATATATTGGAAAATAAATGAGTTTTAAAGATTACAACAGATTAATAAAATTCATGTCAATTATCAACCTATTAGTAATGATCAAGATAGAGCTAAACCACGGTAAAATAAATAAAGAAAATGAATTAAAGAGAAACTAGTATGTATGTTATTTAAATAAAATATGCAAATGAAGCACATATAATATGTTTCATCATACACTCAATTTGAAACATAATATTTAAATCCGATTTAAAACTTTTCAGCTAACATGTATTTAAAAAGAGTAAATCAATTTATATATGCAAGATTCTCTCTCTCTAATCAAGTTAAATTAAAAAATTTGCACATTTAACCAATAAACCCTAAATATAATAAAAAAAAATAACATATAAGAGAAATAAAATAAATATTCTGATTTATGTGATATCATTGTTAATTATTGTAAACAAATAATAATTTCAGGCACTATAATATTTAATTAACAATAAACCAAAAAAATATCTTAATTTGAACACTCCAAATAGTATGCATATCATGAGGAGCCAACAAATCAAACAATAAATAAGTGAATTATAAATTGATCAAATCATATTCATAAATCACCTGAGACTTCAAAGTATTCAAAATTTTAAACAAAAAGAACAAACATAAACAAAGAGAATGCATATAAATAAAGAGAATGAAAATTAATTATCTATTAAAAATTGCATAACTTTACACTATAAATTCCTCATGAAGACTTCTTGACGTGGATCTTTTTCTCCAAAAGCCTTTCTATTAATTCTCTCTCAAATGAATAATATGGATTTATATAGAAAGGTATTTAATAAAAGAAGCATAACTGCCATATAATTAAATGAAAATAAAAAGTATTTCTACGGACAATTTAGTAACTTCTCCTCAGTGTTAATTTTATTCATAATCTTATTATTTAATTGATTTCGTTTAAATCTTTCACTTAACAAGTTTTAAAATATCCTTCCCGCATTAAAAAGAAAAGACATGAATTAGTTTTAATATAAAATAAATAAAATCTTAATAAATAAATATTCACCTTATATAAACATCTCCTCATAAAATAATTTCAGGTAACTCTATAAAATGAATTTCATTTTTACATTAAATAAAGCTTAGTGAAAATTTTCAAGCTATAAGAGAACATGAAGTTATAAAATATATTTAACTTGAATTTACTTTCCAAAACTTTCTAACATTGCATAAAATCCAAAACATTGAATGTGCATTAAATTTGAAATTTGTCATTTTTTTTAAACGTTGAATTTTTGGATTTCTATCAAATCTACAATAAAACCAATGATCAATTAGATTTTTAAATATGTAAAACTTGTTGAAATTTGATAGAAAAAACAAATTAGATTTTCTTATGTGTTAGTCAAAAAAAATTCTATATACTCAATGTATCCATTCAACTATTAATTTCAAAAATTAAACTTAAAATAAAATAAAATAAAATATATATATAATATATATACTATAATATAAAATTATTTTAATTAAATTTAATAAAAAACTTTAATCAATGCTGAGTTGGAACTATAATTTAAAATTCCTATTTTAATATATATACCATAAATAAGTTAAAACATTTTAATTTAGGTTTAATACAATTAATCAAAATAATATAATATTCTACCAATAAAGTTTATATACATATGAGTTAAGTTTATATATATATATATAATATATATATATTTTGAAAGCCTATGTTAATTTTCTGTCCTTTGGAAGAGCGGGAAAAATGACGGGTACATGAACTCCAACAAGATCTCGACTGTTGAAAGGTTTATGATCAACCATTTATATTTATATAAGGTGTGAGCCTATTCGATGTTTAAGGTACTTTATTTAACCCGACGAGATACCCATATGAATCAAAATTTTATTAAAAGTGGACACATAGTTTTAGATTATTAGTAGTATCTTTAATTTACTCTCCCAAAAAGAGGCTCATATATTTGTTAATGTTTTAGCGATACACCATAATATGTGAGGTACATTTGTTAAATCAGAGGTGAGGGGATTAATATATTTGTTTATAATTTATTTAATTTTATATTTTAAATATTTAATTTATTTGTTTTTTAATTATTTTAGATTTTTATTAATTTAATTAATTATTTTATATATAATTATGTTTCTTTTAATTGAATTTTAGTTTGTTTATTTTATTTTAATTTATTAATGTTGCGTTTAATTTAATTCCTCATATTTATTTTTATTTTTACAATTATAAAATTATATATATATAATTTTTTTATATTTTTATTATTATAAAAAATATTATAATTAATAATTATAAAGCTGTTTTTTAATTATGTAATTTAGATTTTAAATTTTCATTTAATGTAATAATAATTTTTTAAATTATAATTACTATTATATTGATACACGGTGGATATGAACATTTTGTTGTAAAAATTTAAGCATGTGATTTTGATCATAAAAATACAAAATGAATTATATAATGAAAGAAACATAAGACAAGATCATAAAAGTAACACAGTTATAAAGAGGTCTAAGTCTAGCATCAACATGTTGGGTGACTTAAACTTAGATCGCCAAATATTTAAAAAATGTCTTCACAAAATTACTCAGTTTCGGATGGCTTTTCCTATTTCCACCTCTATAGCATTATAAATGCTATCTGACATGCGAGGGGAATAGCCATCGCCCTCTGAATGACAGCAGGTGGAGAGAGAGAGCTAGCATAAAAAAGGCACTCCATAGCTATTCCCCTAACATGTCAGATATAATATTATAGAAGTGGAAAAAGCCAAAACTAATAACATGAAGTGCATCTGCGATCACAGGCGGCGGGAAAATGGGCCGATCATGGGGCATTCCCTCACAGTGGCCATGGTAATGCTCAACAAGAGGTGGATGGCCAAGGAGGGGCAGTTCCTGGAAGCACATCTCTTTCGTGTCGACTCCCGTGGATAAGGTAAAGAAGAAAAAGGTCAAAGACGACCTGCACATCACCGACACCCTGGTGGTTGTGACGCTGACCTTGAAACTCAAAACTCAAAGAAAAACACAGCCTCACCGAGTTCCACAATTCTTTCTTCGCCCTACACCCTTGGTTTCAATGTCTCTATGTCAATCCGATGGATGATGCCTATTCAAGTTATGTTGGGTATTTTAGTAACCACCAAACGATGAAGGAAATTAGCATTAGAAGCATTGCAGGATTTGCAGCTAGTAATTCGATCAATGATTCTATTATGTTTGCTTTTGGAAAGGAGTCAAAGGTCTAAATCTTATTCCCTCTGCAAGGCTTGTAGTCAGTTTAATCATGATGCCGGATCTCAATGGGTGGATTCGAACTTGCGACCAAATGAAGGACAAACAAGCTTACACACTGATGATGATCATGAGATGAATTTAAGGGTTTCATTGTCAACCCCGAAGGAACAAGTTATCAAACTGTTGGAAATGTAAGGGAAATGAGATTAGCATTTCATCCTGAGAGAAAATCCGTTGTGGCCAGCGAAGCTTCCAAGAAAAAAAATTCAGAAAATTGCGAGGGTAAAATGGTTATAGATCCAATCTATCGTGTGTTGATGATTTCAAACATGGCGCCTCTCTTTATCTTTGTCATTACATGGGTGGTAAATGTGCCTATCCAATTGGGTATTGGCGTAATCTACAACTTCAGGGCCGAGCATGTGGTAGTGTTGCTTTTTATAGGTTTCATGTTTTCCTCGACTCCTGTACTCGATACCACCAATCAGATATTGAATAGTTGCTATGGTTCTAAAGCGCCTGTGAGATTGCAGAAGAATGATGTTACCAAATTATGGCTGATGGTTAATACTGGAATCCAACCGTATGTTTTGGCACGCTCTATGTTGTCTACTGCTATTGGGGCTCGATGTCTAACATCGATTTGTGTTTTGCTTCTGATACAGGCTAAGATTCAGTTGTCATTCACAAATTTCTGCATTGGGAAGTCTAGTTATCTGTAGGCTAATTGGCCTGTTTCCTTGCGGGGAGTTCTTGGGATGGTTGAGTGTAAGTGGTTTCTCGATGTTGTTGGTAACAACCATATGTTTATTTATAGATTCATTTCAATGGTCACGGGGTTTTGTCGGATAGACTCTGCTGAGTGTAATTTTCTCACTAAAAATCTGCTGTCACACAAACCATAACTATCTCTGTAATTACAGATGCCTTCCTATATCCTTTATGTATGTTCAAGTATAACCATAATCATGTTAAATTTCAGTGCATACAAGCATAAACTGAAAAATTTCAATGTTGGCCCCATTCACGACCCGTGGCTCTATGCGGGGCCAATTAATTAAAGCACAATTTCCATTGATTGATAAATGTTAAGTGAATTGGAAATTTACATGACCCTGAGAGTGTTGAGAGAATTGAACCTTCACGACCCTTGGCTCTATGTGGGGTCAATTAATTAAAGCACAATTTCCATCAATTGATAAATATTAAGTGAATTGGAAATTTACTTGAGAGAATTGAACCTTGGACCTTTGAATAGCAAATTAAAGTACATGACCCTGAGAGCGTTGAGAGAATTGAACCTTCACGACCCTTGGCTCTATGCAGGGTCAATTAATTAAAACACAATTTCCATCGATTGATAAATGTTAAGTGAATTGGAAATTTACATGGCCCTGAGAGCGTTCAGAGAATTGAACCTTTGACCTCTCCATAGCAAATTAAGGTGCTTTGACTATGCACACTCAACTGATTGAGTGCCTAACCCTAGATGGGGCTAGTAAATACATAACATGATAAGAATAGTAAAAAATGATCAATAATTTCTTCTCCTCGACATTTATATTATAATTTTGTCGAATTGTTTGTGTTAGTCATATTCGAGTCTCAAAACCCTCCCATACTATCAATGCATGCATCTACTCTAAGCATCTCAAATTTAAGTATATACAAGCAAAAAATGAAAAAATTCAACATTGTCCACATTTATAACCTTGGCTCTGTGCAGGGTCAATTATTTAAAGCATAATTTCCATCAATTGTTAAAGGTTAAGTGAATTGAACATTTAATTGACCCCAAGGACATCAAGAGAATTAAATCCGAGACCTCTCAATAGAAAATTAAGGTGCTTTGATGATGGGTACTCAACCAATTGAGTGCCTAACCTTTGATGGGGCTAGTAAATACACTTGATGATAAGGACAACAAAAAATAACCAAAAATGTCTTCTCCTCGACATTTATGTTATATTTTTTTTGAATTCTTTGTGTGATTCATATTTGAGTCCCGAAACCCTCCCATACCGCCAACACATGCATCTACTATAACAATGCCAAATTTCAGTGCATACAAGCACAAGATGAAAAAAATTCAACATTGGCCCCATTCACAACACCCATCTCTATGCAGTGTCAATTAATTAAGACATAATATCCATCGATTTCTAAATTTTAAGTGAATTGAGCATTTACCTGACCCTAAGAGCGTCGAGAGAATTGAATCCATGACCTCTTAATAGAAAATTAAGGTGCTTTGATGATGGGTACTTGACCAATTGAGTTCCTAACCCTCAACGAGGCTAAATACATACCTCAATGAGCTTCTTTTGGTTTCAAGGATAATATATTATCTAGTAAACCAAGCCAACCACGTGAATGTGGAAGCTCATATGGTCTCTCCCACCCCCTCATCACTTTCAATTCCCCAATATCCAATTTATCTACTATAAAATATTTGAAAGCAACATAGTAAGAATCCAACATAACTACATATTACTAAGAAAACAAAATTAAGACAGAGGAAAGAGGACAAATCAACTAAAAACATATAAACACATACCTTGTACATTTCAACATTTTGATATCATTGATCTTATTCTTCATCCAAGTCAACATCTATATCATTCAATTTAGAATTGATGTTCAAAGGATTGTCCATATCAACATCATCATCAATGCCACCATTTCCAATCATATCATCATCATTATCATTATAAGGAACATTGCCTCCTATGTTTTGTTCGACTTCTTCAAGTTCTTCACATGACAGTACATTGTCAATATCATCTTCATCCAGAACATTGTCTTAGTTAACATATTCTTGAACTTCTTAGACATCTTCATCTGACACATTAAATACATGTTCCTCTACATCATCTTCTTCTACTACATTATACTCTATTGGTTGCCCTACTGGATCATATCTAACAACATATGACCAACCACCTCTACCTAGAACATCTAAGTAAAATACTTGTTCGCATTGGCTTGGAAGAACATAGCAACCCAGTCTTGACTTAAATAACTTCATATTAACCATGTTAAATCCATTATCATGTTGAATAACAATTATTTCAGAATCACATTCATTCATATGTAGCTAGTACCATTTGACATCGAACATAACCAATTTAAAGTAATTAAAGTCACACTCAAGTATGTCATCCAAATACCCATAGTATCAATTTTCAGAGACTTGTGGACGCGTGTCACATTTGGCAGAAACATTAGTGACCTGGAATACTGCATTTGCCCCACAATCAAAAGTTTTCCTCTTTTCATCCAACTTTTTGATGCGAAATTTACGACCATTTTACCACATGGGCTTGTGGTGTTTCAACTACAATATGCCAAACACACAATGAAAGACATTGTCAATTAATACACATATTTATATAAATTGGAAAGTATCTGGAAAAAAACACACCTACATTAACATTAATAATTTATGAAATAACTTGATAAAATATTTGTTGACACCTAATCCTCATGATTGAGTGAATTTATGTAAATAATTAAATTAGAATGTGAACAGTCATCAAGAGATGAACTGAACAGTCACACCCTATTGTATATAACAATAACGTACCTGATGGAATAAAATGAATCAGTTTTTCTGCCTAATGGAGTTATTGCCTGGCCTGACATGGTATCAACACCTCATCTTTTGAACGTTGCTCTGATGAAACACTGTTATTGAACACTGCTCTTAATGAAACACTGTGATTGAAAGTTTTTCATTGTAACGTTGTGTTCATTCCATTGAAACGCTGTATACCCTTACTCTGTTACGCCCCCGCCTGTTCGCCAGTCACACCATTAAGTTGCAAATCACGCCATTAGGTTGGAAGCTGGAAGACTCGGCATCATGCCATGTCGGTTTTCTGCGATGTGACTGTTCACCTAAACAATTTGTCTACTGGGCGTTTGTCTCAGGCCAGGAGATGCGATTCTTATATATGAGTTTTGCGGGTTTCTATATGTTTATATGAGATGCGATGTTTATATATGTTTATATACGAGTTTTGCGAGTTTCTAGACCTTCAAAATTTGCAGTACTTATCTGGTTTGGGATTTATTACTGTAAATATTTGATAATAATTCTGAAAGGTCTTTATTGGAGGGGTTGTAGGGCATCTAAATATCGAAATTTTCTCTGTTTAGGGTTATGTAATAGCAATCTGGTTTCGTTCTCACACATTGCCAAAGTTTTTCTGAAAAGTTAGTTGATTTGTTTTTTGAAAGAATGTAAGTTTATGGTGGAGGCTCTTTTCCTCTCGTTGTTTTGCGGTGGAGGATTTTATCTCGGTCTTCTCATTCTTGATAGTTTCCAGCAATATCGAAGTTGTGGAAGGTTTTCCTTGTGGACATTTAGTACCTGCGCTTGCTCTTTCACGCTATTCAAAGCGACGAGCCAGTGTTGCACCGACATCTAATTTTTCACTTATCAAGCCAGGTGTGTCCCTGCTTGACAGAGCAGCTTGTGAGCCACGGGTATGGGGCCTTCCTGACCATGAGTTTTGTGGTCTTCTCTTTGTTCAGTGCGGATTGTCGATGAAAACAATGTGAATGTGCTTAGCGATTCTCCATATGTGACCATTTCATTGTCTCTGGGCTATATTTATCTCTTATTGGAAGTTAATGGGGATTTGATTTTTACTTCACATGGATAAAGGCCACATGGACTTTGGTGAATTTTAAACTCGTGTGAAAGGATTGGGCATCCCATGCTGTATACTGCGCATGCATTGAATATTTTTATTGGTAGCCGTGTACATTTTGAAAGTCATTTTCTCTCTGTGTATTGAAGTTGTGATGACAGTGATTCAATGGGTACATGAAAACCTTATGTTAGAAGTTTTAGTGGACGATAATACCCTTTGAGAATGACCTTTTGAGTACATTTTTACTGTATATAGGCAGAAGTATTCTTTTCTATCAGCAAAAGTTTTTTTTTACAAAATGCATTCAGTCATATCCATGGTAGGAATAGTTCTCACTGGCAAGGAGAACTATCCTGAATGGTCCCAGATGATAAAACACACCCTCATCTTCAATGAGTTGTGGAAAGGAGTGTGTGTTAGAGAAGGAGACAATGACCCAATACAACCTACCTCAGATAAAGAGCTCGTCATTTGGGAAAACAAGAACAACAAAGCTTATGCATTAATCGCAACATCTATAAATGAAGAGGTGAGTCGCCATATTTCGTCATATTCAACTGCCTTTGAAGCTTTACAAAAGCTGAAAGAACTCTATG
>APFE030796255.1:0-17914 GCA_000404065.3 Pinus taeda | reverse complement strand
ACCTCTGCAATAAAGTTGGCCAAGAACCCAAAGTTCCATGATCAAACAAAGCACATCAATACTAAATATCATCTGATCTGACATCATGTTGAGGCCAAAACAATCCATCTCTGTCATTGTTCCACAAATGAAAAAATTGCAGACATCTTCACCAAAGTGCTTGGAAGAGAAAAGCTTGAAAGATTCAGAACGATGCTTGGACTCACCAACATCCCTTCAGATTAAGGGAGGGAAATGTTGACACCTAATCCTCATGATTGGGTGAATTTATGTAAATAATTAAATTAGGAATGTGAACAGTCATCAAGGGATGAACTGAACAGTCACACCCTATTGTATATAACAATAACGTACCTGATGGAATAAAATGAATCAATTTTTCTGCCTAATGGAGTTACTGCCTGGCCTAACAATATTGTAGGGTGAAAATGCATGTTTGCATGTTTATCTTTCAAACCATTTACTAAATCACTTTCCCTTTGCATAAGATTGGTATCTCCTTTACAATGAGCTTCTATAACCAACATAGACACCCCTTCCCATGATAACCTACCATCACATTGCATACTTCTTTCAATCCATACCTTCATTTAGTCAAAATTGTTTGCAATGTAGATATGTAATGCATCCCACTCTCGACCAACTTGATTAGAAAATCAAAATTCACCAATAAATATTAGTTGCCATGGCCAATATTAATAATTGATGAAATAATAAAAAATAAATAAGAATTATGTAAACAAAAATTGAAATCTATATGTATTATAAATAATCTCCACATTAAATATTTAATTACCTCTCACTTTGCTTATTCTACCTTTCCCCAATAGGTGCTCCCCTTGATTTTTTGTGATGAAGCTCACATCCCAAATGCAATCCACATGCATATTTGGTGCTAATTTGGTAATATGCCGACTAATATACACCATGGATTGATATACCAATATCTCTCCACCATAGAACCCTACGGCATGCTCTTTGTCTAACCAAAGCCTTCAATTATTTCAAGTGGCTCTCTACCATCTACATTGACCTTGAGTGTATAGATCCACACAATTCAATCTCCTCAACTTGGTGCCTAAGATAGTGTTCTTATGCATTAAAAAATGCTAGAGGTAGATACTTTTTCATTTCACGCATTAGTAGAGGAATTTCTCTCTCCCCATACTTTATATCTTCTTTATGGATTTATTTCAATGACAACCATCTACAAATGATACAAGAAAATAACATGTTTCAACAAAACATAATATATTACATTACATAATATATTACATTACATGTAAAACACATGTCATTAAGATGAATAAATTGAAATAAACACTTTGAATACAAATCACTACTTACTTCATGTATTTCCCAAGATCATATATAATTTTTTTTGAGTTGTTGTTGAATTTGTCTAGGAGAGATAGAGGTAGAACATGTTTTTTTGGAGTTGTTGTTGAATTTGTCTTCGAGAGATAGAGGTAGAACATGCTGTAAAAATAAAAATGAACCATTCTTTGTTTAATCCAAAGTAGAAAAATAAAACTATGGAGATGTATACCAAAATAATTACCTTAATGAAGGTATACCAATCATGTGTTTTCACCCCACCAAATTCACTTTTCTTTGTTAATATATTTTTTATGTTTGAGAAAAACTTGTTGGAAATTTAATTTTTCGAATGACCTATTTTAAATCATTGATTTGCTTCTTTGTTAATAACCATGGAAGACTATTTCAATCTCCATCGCTATTTGATCATATTTCACTTTGCATTGCATGATTGGCTTCATGAATGTCACTACAAATTTTGACGATTCTTTCTTTATCTCTCCTACCATCTATGATTCACTATAATGCTTCTGTTACATTCTTCCTGATATGGATTGTATCAGACAAATGAACTATTCTTAGGTCCACATAGTAGGGAACCCTCATGCATTGAGTGAGATAAGTTTTCATTCCTTTTGGAAGCCCATTATTAATACCATCATGACCTTCATGATGAAGCAGAGAAGAAATCACAACAATAACTATCAAATACGATAAAATAAATTGCGTGAAAATAAAAATTCAAAACATTACATATATGATACATAAGCAAATTGCATACCTTGACGATTTCTATTATATTCCATCTTCCATAAGTGAGGTGTCATTATCCGTGGTTTTAACCCAGTCTCTTCTTTCCCATTGAAAATATGTTTTTCAATAGTGTGATACCTATTTTTCTTAGAGAACAAGTGTCTATACTCATCAAACACTTCCTTTCCTAAACTTTTTGAACAATGAAATTTCATCTTAGGACCACAAACTAGACATGCAAATTTATCCTTTGTTTAAATACCTACATTAAGAGATGGATTAATGTTAAATATATAAAGGGATTATTTAAAAAGCATGCATGATATCCTTAGAGAATTATATACTAGTAAAGTGCAATATTGGAACGTTACATACCACAAAAATGTGTTAGTCATGGGGCATCATTAATTGTCCATACAAGTATTCAATGGAATTGAAATTTCCTTTGCCTTAATGGAATACAAAATTCATACACAATGATGTCGACCCATAACTATAGTAACTCGTCGGTAAGAGGCTCAATATTTACGTTCATATCTTTAACTTCTACTTACCTAGTAATTATTTGTAATTACACACAATTAATACCATGATATGCATGTATATAAGTAAACAAACAAATATAAGATATTATGCAAAAAACAAGACAAATTAAAATGTTACATTCGAAAAATTAATGTATACAAATACTTGGAATAATCATTGTCAACATTATGTGCTCCCTCTTTATTTACATCAAAGGACTAAGGTTATTGTTGATAAAAAAATTGGCCACACTAAGTAAATGGACCCGAGCTCTCCAAACGGATTAAAATTGTTAGCTTCTAATGAAAGCCTAACATTACAAGGTTCATTCTTAAAATGCATCCATTTTGTCTCAATTTCCCTAAAAGCATAACCATCTGCAAGCATTTGAAGAACGCCATCTCCACTTCTTTTTTGTGCATGGTAATCCATAAAATGTGTTATGATTTTGCACTTGAACAATCACTGCAAATCTGGAATTATGGGAATATGATGAAGAACTTTTTGAGACACCTTTTTAGTTATTTTATTGGTTTGATGTCTACTGCTCTGACATTACGGGTAATTTGTTTGCAATGCATGTTGTCCATAACATATAATATAATAATTAGGACATGCATATATAGCTTGATACTCCATTCCAATTTATTTCATAATGGCATATAAATCTCGATATTTGTGAGGTAAAATATTTGAGGATGGTAACAAAATTTCACCTAAAAATATACAACATAAAAAATTACTAGTTAGTGTAAAGAATATTAATCGTAAATATTCCATTCTTATTTTACACATTAATTAACACCAAAAAAAAGAAAAAAAATCAACTTCTATGTACTATAATATGTGATGGAACATATTACATACCTTAGGATCCATGTCATAAATGTGTTTGACAAACCATTCAAAACCTTTACATTCACCAACAATAATGTAGCAGAGAGAAGATTTGATTTTTAACCATCATAAAGTAGTGTCATTGCCTTTTCTAGCAAAGGTTCATCAATAATATTATCATCATTGTCCTCATCCCCATCATTGATTGGACGAGAAAATAAGTCTTGGATCAATTTATTTGTCCCATCATCTTGAACTATGTTATTATTGTCATCTTCTTCTGTAGGATCATTAACTTGATCTTCAATATTTTCTCCATGTTCCTCAATTTGTACAACATTTATACTACTACTTGGGGCATTACAACATGGATTAGGGTGCCAAGTTGACTTTATAATTAGAAACAATCATGCAAATTAAAATTATTCTGCATAATAAATATTATAACAATATAAAATTTGACAAATATAATTAATATAAACACAATAGATAATGAATATATAACTTACCAAGGGACGATAATCCTTCGATCCCCCTTCAATGTGCTCATGTTTCTTACAACATCATTTAGTTATTTCTCTTAAGATTATTATAATGCGTAATCCCCCATATTCAGCACAAGGGAAATAACATTTACCATCATCCTCTTGATATTTCTCCCAACTAATGACGAGAAGACCTTCTAACCTAGTAGAACCATCGTAGTTATAGCAAAAATGTGGCAACATCTCTTAAAAGAAACATATTTATAAATTTACTTATCATTGGAATTCTGACGGTAGTTGATCAATTCAAAGTTGACTAGTCAAAAACTGACTTAACATTCCATTAATGGCACAATATATAGGGAAAAGGCTTTTCTTTGGTATTGTGACGATTGTCAAATATTGTTGCTCTTATGACGATACAAGAATACTGTTGGAATTACGACACATTCAAGACATGTCGTCAAAATAATGATGAGTTTGGGTTGATTAAAAATAATTGACATTAATTATTATAAATTTCAATGGTACGACCAATTTTAGCCATACTACGCTAATTTTCCATCGAAATTTATTACGATATATAGTAGTGATTTTCATTGCTAAGAGTTAACTTGGTTTCTACGCGTCATATCAAAACTTTTTCTAAATTATTGAAGCTTCATGAAAATAAGTTCCATACACCAAAAAGTCATCCATGTATACTTCTACACATTCATGTATTGGATCAGTAAAGATGGTGAAGACTACCCTTTGGAATGTAGTCGGTGCATTGCACAAAATAAAGGGTAAGACCTTATAAGCATATGTCCCTCAGGGACATGAGAAAGTTGTTTTTCTTAATCTTATATAATTATATTGATTTGATTATACCCATTAAATCCATCTAGGAAAGAAAAATACTTTTTCATAGCTAATGTATTTATGACTTGACCAATAAATAGTAGGGGAAAATGATCTTTTGAGGATGCTTTATTTAATTCTATATATTCTACATAGATTCACCATTTCCATTTTTGTGAGGAACCACAACTAAAGGAAAAACCCATTAACTATTAGAGATCGTATAAACAAAATCTACTTTTAATAACTTTTGAAGTTATTCTCTCACTATCTCCTTTAGCATTGGGTTCATTTTTCATTGTGATTATCTTATAAGTCTTGCATTTTCTTCTGTATAGATATGATGTATGCATGCATTTGGATGGATACCTTGCATATCAATGTAGTCCCATGAAAATGCTTTAGAATATTTTCTTAGTAATTGGTTTAATTGATCCTCTTAAGATGATTCTAATTTAGCATTGATATTCAAGTATTTCCTAGGACCAATTTCAATAATCTTATTATGGGAATTTGTGATGAATTTATAACAAAAGTGGTTTGAAATAAAGATTGCAAGGAATTCATTGTACAATTTTCCTGAAATTTAAGATGATTTGTAGGAATGTACTAAGTTGTTTCTAACCGTCCTGCAATATTTGGATTGGATATCAAATGATTAAGTAAATTCTCATCAATTTCTTCTTGAAAATTAATAATTTTAGCAATAGAGAAAAGAGGTTTAATTACTTATTCCTCTAAATCTAATTCTTTACGCTGAGAATTTGTTCCAAATCACTTAAGGATTTAGCAAGAGGATAAAGTATGACTTATTTGTTTTCACTGCCTTTTGAAGTTTCCATACTTCCTGATCTAAAAATAATATATGCATCAATTGTATCCAACCATAGTATTCCGAGAATTAATGGATGGCCACCTATATTAGCTTTAAGTTGAAGAACTGATAAATCTACTAAGTGTTGCATCAAAGATAAATCCACAATTATCATTTTGAAATTTTATGTTTTAAATCATAATTGATAAATCTACTAGATATTCCCATGAATCCAAGGAGACCATGACATCTTCAATTGCACCTTCTAGTTTCACTCTTGATCTATCTGCTAATTCTAAAATTGTAGGTGTTAGTCGAAGATTACATATATTCAAGTAGTTCATTGTTTCCATTGTAATTACATTAGTAGCTAATTCTATGTCAATTATAGTGTTTGCAATTAAAATATTGTTAATAGTGATTTGTTACTATTGAAATATTGAGATCAACATATTTTTCAGTTGCGATTCTAGTTGACATTAAACTAGCTAAATTTCCAATAGCATGAATAGTGAGTGGATCCTTTCTTTTTTTGTTGTATTTCTTCAAACATATTTTCCTTATTATTTTTACATAAATATATATCTCTTTTATTATTTGTAGTAAATGAATTTTAATACAATTTTTTTTTTATTCATTTAGAAAATCATACCCAAGAGGAGTCACTGGATTTTCCAAAATCAACTTCTCTAGATATACAGGTGATTTAGATGCTGATGATTTATCTTATTGAGTTTTAGCACTTTTGTGTGAATCTATTGCGCCAATTTGATTAAGAATTTCCTCTATTTATTCTTCTTCTTCCATATTTAGAGGAGATTCATTTTGGATTACTTGACTCAATATTAAGCGGATATCATGAATGCAAACAATTGAATATGCAAGATTAGTTTATTATCAAGTATTATATACATGTGTTTCTAGTTTACTGTTTGGATTTTCAAATGGCTAGGTTGGTAGCTGAGTTGGTGTTAGTGGTGATTGGTTAGATGCCAATTGCAATTGTTGTGGTTAGGTTATTGGTGAAGGAAAACATGACATGATTGTTGATTTAGTTGGGGATATTGTAAATTGGTGCTTGTGGATATTGTCCTGGATATGGTTGATAATAAAAAGTTTATCGATATGATTGTTGAAGTTATGGTGGTTGATAAGATTGTTTAGGATTGTAGAGAGGTTGGATTCCATAGGTAGGTCCTTTCCAACCCTGTTGAAAGGGTTGGTTTTGGGCTTGCTGAGGAGGCCATGCATGCCAAGGCATAGGAGCATTCTAATGTTCTGTATAGGATTTACATTATAATATTGAAGAACTTCTGAGTATATTCTTGAAACATGCCTAGTGATCTTGGTTTCCAAGGTCTTCTTGGTGCAACATAGTACAAGGATTCTACTACTTCAAATTCTCCTTTATAGGTTGCTTCAAGTTCGATAAGGTTAGACAATTTTTAGTCACATATCTTTCTAGAAAAATTCCACAAAGTTGAATACTATCGAATGGACATTCCCTAGATGGATGCTTCTTTCCGCATTTAAGACAAAATTTAGAAAATATTTCACTTTGTTCTTTCGGTCTCTTCTTATCTTTTAATGTATCTATTTAGGATCCAAGAGACTTAAGTGATATTTTTTAAAATTGATCTCAAGTAAATTGTTTAATTCTTCCCTAGTAACACTTCCTATAGTTTAATTATTGATTCTATTCAAAGTCTTCCTTTTATCTTTTCCAACTTCTTCTCTCCCTCTAGAATACTTCATGCAAAACTCACATATCTAGTTATAAGGTAAATAATAAATGCCATCTGCTTCCATAAGATGATGTACATCAATGTATTCATCCTTAATTCCATTTAAGAAGATTGTGTGAATGGTGTATGGGTTTAGTGCATTTTTTTTGGATTTTGAAGATTATAGGAGAATCTTTCCAATTAATCTTCTACACTCTTGTATTCTTGTTGGGACATCCTAAATATATCCTCCTTGGAGTCTCTGGGTTTAAAATATAGTTGATACGTATGAAGGGAATTTTTCTCATATCATCATAATACATAATAGTGTGTTCTCCCAAACCCATAAACCATTTTAAAGGAACTCCTTTTAAGGTAGCTAGAAATAGACATAGTTTTTGTTCATCATTTGTATATCCATAAGTATGGAAAAAAATGTCAAATTTGAAAAGGAATGTGTTAGGATCTTCAGTTGACATATCACACAAATTAGGAAGTATAGATGGAGGATTTTTTTTTCATCTTTACATCATTACCAAGAAGTGTTGATGCATTTAGGATGGGAAATATGAAGGTTACTTCATTTTTTGGATCTTATTCTTGTTCTTCAAATCCTTCTCCTCTCTTAGTTCTTCTTCCAATTCCAACATTTGATCCTCTTTCATCTTGTTCCGCTTTAGCTTTTCATTCTCTTTCTCTTCATTCTTTATTCACTATTAATGCTCTTTCTCTTTCTACTCTTTCTATTTTTCATGCAATTGTAGCATCTAAGTTTAGCTCTTGTTCCTCATGCTCTACCATATCTTTTTTCCAAAGGATCCAAATTTTTTTGGTCCAATTGTAGGCGTATAATTTTGTTTTCCCACTAGATGAACTTATTTGAATATGTTACTCTCTTTATGTCTTTTCAGAAAATGAATATTTTTGAGTCATTTTTTCTGGGTGTAGTTTCCCTTCTCTTGATATTTCTTCAAAAAATGAAGGTTCTTGAGTAGGTGTTCATAAAATTAGTTTTCATTCTATTGATGTTTCTTCCACAAGGGTGAATTTTTCCCACACTTCCTAAGGACTTGAAGCAATATTAGTAGTGGGGGGGAATTGATTCTTCATCTTCACTATCTTTTCTTTCTTTTTTATGAATTGACCTCTATGATTTCTAAGCATAACTAATAGAGTAAATTATGAATAATATGATTTTAACTAAAGATGCAATTTGTAAACAAGATTTAAAGAATTATGAAATGAAAGCATGATTCCAAATTAAATCACTATAGTTGAAAAATCAAATTCTAAATTGAAAACTCAAAGAAAAATTATAATTAATCACTTTGATAGGAAATTATCTAATCTTCTTGGCTAGACTACAAAAGGTTACACTAGTCGAAAAATGGGGTGTGGGAATCTAAGCCTTAAGGAAGGTCCACTAAATGGTGCTCTATTCACTTATGTAGGTATTATCCAAAGAAGAAATTATAACACACTTGCTTGAAATGAAATTTACTGTAAGGAAAGTAAAACATGCTTGATTCAAGTCTGAATTGCTTGGTTAAGCATGCATTAGGTTCCCTACTACTAGAAAATTCAGTTGTATATTTTGGGCTCACTCCGTTAGGTGGTTCAAGGAATTGCAACAATACTCCATTAGACTCCTCAACATTTTACCTAGACATACAATATTAAACTTGTGTCTCAAAAGAAATAACTATTTAATGGAAAGGAAACTTAATTTGTTCATGAACATGTTGTGGTAAAAACACAACACCCCCCATTATTGATGCGTCCACTTCGAATAATGGGGACCCTTTCTGTCAAAATTGTGGCTAAGCACCTTTTTGGATTTTTATTTTAGTTAATTGCCCTACGCTTTCGTTAATTTTTAGTTTTCTTTGGATTCTTGTTTTGATTGCTTTGTTAGAATCGATTTTTTATAAGTTTCACATTGACGGTTGTTTGGTCTCATTTGGTTAACTGGTTTGAAAATGACACTCCTTTGAAAGTCTGATTATTTATGTAGCCTGGGTTAAAATTGCGTAAAATGTACAATATTGCATTTTGTAAATAAATTAGTTCAATAATGCATTCATTTTAAATGTTAACCCGTAGTGAGTTTTTACTAACATTTTTTTCGTATAGCCAAATCATGAAGCAATCGGATTTTAGTAATTTACTCTAATAAATTATTAATCTCGAAAAATCATAATTTCAAAGTGGCTATAATTTATTTTTCATTTTATTAAAAATAGTTGTAGTTTATAAAATAACTCTCATAAAAAAATCAAAATTAAAATTGATTTTTTAATATTAAATCTCAGATTAATTAAATTAATTATCATTTAAAATATAATTAATTTAATTAAACTAAAACTTAATATATAAAAAATCAAAAAACATATCGCATCGCAAGTTTCAAATGACAAGTTTTTAAAAAAACCCCGATAGACTCATACCCCCGACGCTGATTGCCGATACCGCATCGGGGGCTTTGACATTGTAACATGTTTGACAAATGATACACTCATCCCTGATACCCTATGCCTCACTTCTCCGATAAATAAAATATAAAACAAAGGGGCATTAACCAAGTGTTATCGCATCGGAGCTTTTATGCGAAACATATTTAACAACCCCTCCATCCTCCCGATTGCCGATAGCGAAAAGGCATAAAAACAATTCATTAAGGTTTTGTATGGTTTGTCTCAAACGAATTGTTCTTTTAACTCTTACGAGTGGAGTGAATAAAGGTAGTGTAGGTTAGTATATGTTTTTAATATTAATTTATATATTAATTAATAATATCTAATTATATTATATTATTTAAATTAATATGTAATATTTAATTAATTTAATTAAAATTTAAATATCATTTAGATTAATATTAATTAGTTTTTAATTAGATTAAATTCGCTTATAAATAGCTAATTAAATATTAGTTATTTAAATTAATAAATAGTTTAATTAATAAATTAACAATTAATTAGAAACTAATTTAGGATTAATTTTTAAATCAAATTCTGATTTTTAGCCCAGCAACAGAATTTCCAGATTCATGCCAGATTTGACTCCTCAACTTTGGAGCTCATAGATTGAGTTATACCTGGCCAAATGAGGCCCAGGACAGCTCATTGGAAAGAGAAAACCAAAGAGAACATTTTGGAGGAGGTTTCACCAACAGATTCAATCATTTATTGGGTCAAAAATCAGGCAGAAGATCAGGCTCCGAATTTTGAAAACAAAATCAATTTTTGAGTTATTTTCTTCAATTTCATTTGTCCAAAGCCTCTTCTAATTGCAGATCCATTGGTCAATAATATCCTTTGCCAATAAAACCATTCAAAGCATCAATACAGAACTTATATTTTATTTTCAATTATTTATTTAAATAGAATTTGATTGGGTTTGATTTAATTACCAGAAATGATATTTTGATTGCATTTTAATTTATTTTGATTTCTTTTACAGGAAAACAGTGGAAAAAATATGGAAAAAAGAATCTCAAGCAATGAGAATGCTACAACAATTAAAGATCGGAATTAGGAGCAAGTAAAATGAATTTAGCAGATTTCTCTTCAACAAACTCCCCTCTCAAAAAATTCTTTTACAAATATTATAAATAAGAGATTGCAGAATGGAATAAGGGCTGCTCTCCTCTGCAATTTTAGACCTCTAAAAGCACTATTGTAATTGGAATTTAGAGTTGTAGGAGGGAGGAGTGAAAAATCTCAGATCTGGGGATTATTGAGGATTTTCCCTTTGTATATTGAATTATGCATGAAGAACAAAGCTTGCACTATTGTGGCTCTAGTTTGGAAGGCAGAAGTTCAAGCAATGTAAAGGGCTGTTGGAGACCAAGAACAGAGAAATGGATGCAATAAATTGGTATTTCTAATACTACTGTTCCAAATATCAGTTTTAATTTTGTGGTTACAGGGATGTCTCATTTTATTCATGTTTGTGCACTATTGTCAATATGGGTAATTTGTCTCAATCTTGTTATTATGTATCTCTGTTTTTTATGGATTAATTTCTCATTTTTGGATAACTACTTATTCTGAAATCTGTCTTCTGAAACCGATTTATTGAATGGTAATGTGTTGTGAACTATTTCCACATATCGTTATTCAATTAATTGGATTTATTGATTTGATAATCAATATCATTTTGTGAACTACTTCCTGAATTTTGTTGGTTTATTATTTCAGTTTTAAATTCTCAATAGAATGTGTTTTGGTAACCATAATATCAGTTAATTGAACTACTTCATTAACTTGATATTCATTATTAACAAGACATAAATCCCAATATTTTAATTATCTTGCTCTTAGTTGGGTTAGATCTATATCTGCCTAATTAAGATAGGATTTAGATTAGTTTCTTTTGCTTGCATTATAGAATAAACTTGCATTTAGAGTAATTTCTACATTCTTTTAAGTCCTCTCCTTAAAGAGGCAAAACTTTAAGTTGTGGCTTGACTGAACCCAAATCAGCTTAAGGGTCATTCTATTGCCTGATCAGCAAGAAGAAGTGATCTGATATCCCTGTCTATTGGTAAGTAAAGATACATCATAAACCAATAGCAATAGGGAGAAGGTAACTGGACCTAGTTAAACCAGTCGGAGCCACCACACCAAATGGAAAAGGAGCTGCTTTTAAGGTCCGGATCGGGTGGTTATCCCCCAATGTTGTTGCAGCGATTTTCGAGGCATCAACATTTTTGGCGCTAGAAGGAGGACCTGAGACTTTTTGTCTATTGGAGTCTTTTTAATTTTAATATTTTATTTATTGTGATGGCTCCTCTTAAACTTCCAATCTGGAGTTGTATCCATGGACGTGCATCCTCCAATACTCCACCCGAAGTGGTAAGACTCTTGTCTCAGGTAAAATTCAATGGTAAGAGAAATTCTTCTGCCTTTAACCATGTCTTTCAATTTCTTCAAAATGTTTCAAATTACAATTTTCAAGGAATTGATGAAGGCATTTTATGTAGGATTTTTACTCTCACATTTGTGGCAAAAACCAGAAGCTGGTGTAGAACTCTTCCAGTTGCCTCAATTCACAGCTGGGATCAATTTGTTACAATTTTCATTTCTAAATTTGACGACTACGATTATGAACAGGTATGTGAAGAAATTGAATATCTACGAAGGTTTGAAAATGATCTGTTAATGATTTTTAATATTCGATTTCACTTGAATTGCTTAAGATTTAAAGACGAAGATAAACCTACGGAAGAAGAATCATTAGATTGGTTTGAATATATTTGTTCTCTTCCACCCATTCCCAATCCATATGAAATTAGTTCAAGTTTTGTTTCATCCCCTTCCAACATCAATGAGAATTCCAATTTGGATGTGCAAATAAATGGTGATGAAGTGGTTTCACAAAGCTTGAAAAATATTTCAATTCAAATGCAAGAAGACAACAACAGCAATTTTGGAGAAAAGACCGCCTTGAAATCTGAAGGCTACTTTGAAGCAAATTCGAAAAATCAAATTGCAAATCAGCAAGTACAACCAGCAATCAAAATGCAAACTGCTGTACAAATTTCTGAATTTCTCCATGATGAGCAAATGCCAAAATCAGAGAAGCAAAGCAGCGTTCTTCAAGAAAGCATACGCACGCAAAGGAATGATCTGCAATCTGAAATTTACAATGAGCATAATGCACAAGAGTTCTCAAACAGAGACAGTTTTAAATGCATTGTTTCAGGTTCACATTTTCCCCTGTATCCTGATATTTTCAATGATGGTAATATTTTTCCTCTTGGTATTAATGATATTTCAGAAAATACAGAGGCTGATCTAAATGAATTACCATTAAGTTTTTATCAAGATAGAGAAGCAATTAATGATCATTCTTTTGCCATTAATGAACATGAAATTCTTGTCATTCCTTGTTTTGATATATTGGATGATATAGAAGGGAATTGTAGAGAATATTGTGAAGTCATTTATGATAATTACTCTGACATTGAGAATGTTGATTTCTATTCCTCTCAAGAGAATCCTCATGAGAAAATTCAAATAACATCTGAAAATGAGGAACGTTTCAATTTAGGAATTATCCCAACTAATCCTCATTTTAGAGTAGCTAATTATCTTCATGATTTCATTATTCTTGAAAACAGTCCAATTTATGATTCATATCATGATAAAACTCTCATTCCTACTCATAATCATAATTCGTTTTCTAATTCACAAGTTGGAATTCAAAATTTTTCAAATTCCTTAATTCTGGCCAATCCTTGTGAAAATGAAATCATTTCAAAACAATCCCAATTGTGTTGTAACATTAGTTATACAAATAGTGATTTCATTTTATTTTTATTTCCTCAGTTATTTTATTTAAACTTGATTTATTTTCTGATTTTATTTTACAAAATTTTCACTCTTCGCTGGTATATTGAACACCTTACTATCAAACACTCAATTGATGTATTGCCCGATTGGGAAATTCAAGTTTCATATAATAATCATCGGCATCGAAAGATATTAATATTCCAATTCACATCAATGCTAATGTTTCATCAAAAGCTTCTATCTTTTCAAAGGCAATGTCAACAAGAGAATGTATTATTGCAATATGGCCAGCAATTCAATTCAATTAATAAATCGCCATTTTATTTGAAAAGCTTCCATCTATTTTTCATTGACTCATTTGAAAATTGTTTGGAAATTTTTCCTTCAAGTAAAATTGTCAATGATTTAACATTTGTACATAACACTAACAAATTTTTTCAGGTCAAAGAATCTAAATGCTCATCTTCACAATCTGGCTTGTTATCTCATCCTTTGAATATTTCCCAATTTTTAATAGAAATCCATCCAAATTTCTATGATCCAATTGGTATTCAATTAGAAAGGAAATTTCATGAGAGAGAAATTTTAATTAAGTTCCTAACAATAATTGTACATTCTGATTTCATATTTATTTTTCTTAGTTTAGTCAAATCTGTATTTTTATTATTAACATTTGAACTGTACATAAACGCGGGAATTAAAATGAGAAAATGGCTACACTGGAAATATGACTATACCTAGTCATTTTCATATATATGGTTAGAATAGGAGTAGAATTAATTTAGTTAGCTTGTTTTATGTAGTTAATGTATTTGCAATAGTTCTGTAGATTAAAAAATTAAACAAAACAATCAGCGTTCTCATACATGTTCAGTGGAAACATTTTTCCTTATCAAAAAATTTTAATTCTTGCTTTCCTTTTTGAAATTTCTTATAGCGATATCTCTACTCTGCCTATTTTGAATAATGTCTTGATTAAATTCAATTAAAATTGCACTTGACATCAATTTCCTCAAAGCCACTTTTCTTCATTTCGGGATTTCCTTTTAAGATTTTCTTTTGAAATTTATATGGTAAGGATTTGAGGATATAAAAGCTTCATGATCCCATTATCCCATGAAATGTATGACTGACTATGATAAGCCTAATTCTAATTCAATCATTATTAGTCAGTTTAACCTGTCACGGTAACCATATGAAGTTCATATTATCTTCCTCGGAATTTGCCAAAAGCTGATCTTAAATATGCCCATTTTGCCAAGTGCACACATTTAAATCTGTTTTGATTTTTTTCTACAATTAGTGACTTAATCTCATTCTAATCTTTAGTTTTTTATCTGATGCTATAAAACGCATCATGTTTATCTACTAAAGGCATTATTGAACAGTCAATATAACAATACAGATTTTTCTCAAGATTAAATCGGAATGAGCAGAGGTGATAAATTGTTGTTTCACTTTGAAAAAGAAGCATAGTTTCATATTTATTTCTGGTAAATTTTATATTCCATGAACATGACTGATTGATTTCATTTAGGCCGATTGCACACTTAGATTTAGAATAAATGATGAGATGATTTTGAACAAAGTCGAAATTTTGAAAACCAAAGGAAGAATTTGAAGATTTATGAGGTAAAATCTGCAGACAAATTCCTTTCAGGTATGCATTTACAACTTTATTCTCATCCATTATTACTTCATATTTTCCTTAGTTTATTTTTTATTTGTGTTCTGTTTTATTTGCAGGTTTTTATTTCTTTTCAAAACTTGAAGTAAGCAGCAAACCCATTTCAAATTTGCAACAAGTTCAGGGGAATTTTACCTTTGATTCATTAGAATTTAAGCATTTTTAACTTTTCTTTTATTCACTTAGAAAACCCAATTGAAATTTAAAAGAATATCATAAAACCATTCGCATCATAAGATTCCACCGGAAGTAGTTCTTAGCATTTCTTTTAATAACAAATTGTTCATCAAAAGACCTCTGATGTATTATCTTACTCATATGCCATATTGCATTTCGCATATTCGAGCTTTACAAGTGAAGTATACTTCCATGAACATGAATCACAGATCTCCGATAATCAACTTTACCGACATTGCGATAAACACATAATTCCGGACCCGAGATGAAATTCAAATCAAATTCATAAAATATCACGTCCGCTCAATCGCAATAATGGTAGGATCATAACTTTAAAAGAGGCCAATGTCTCGGATCCGACATGTTATCAAATTTCCATCATAAAATTATCGGGTCCACTCTTCATCACATATCGGCATATTTAGAATTGTTATATCATGCACATAAGATTGCCGATCACGATCGCCGATTAGCCACGTCATTCATCGCATCGCCAATATTGCAATCGTTTCATCACATTTTTATGCTTACATCACTTCTCTGATTCTACGATGTGTGTTTTGCGATACGTGAAGCACAATGTAAATATTTTCTGATCCCTGATATCATGTTTTTTTAATGATGCAATTGCTTCATTTCGTTGCACATGTTCTTATCAGCAATTTGCCATTGCAATCTCCGATGCGATAGCTTCCAATGCATGCCTTTGATCCATTAACATTTAATCGATATATGGCATAGCAATAAAGGTGAAGTTCTGCAGATTAAATTTGAAGCATGGTGAAGAAACATGTTATGTGAATCATCCGATACGGCAATGTTTTATTTTAAAAGCAAGCTTGGGTAACTACTATGGTAAGAAAGCGGTTAGTGACCAATTTGCAGCATATTCAAATTATTTCAATTTCTCATACATTTTAGTTTAAATATATAATTCCATAATTAAAAATGGAATTCAAGACCTCTCTATCTTCATATTTAAATTTTATTATCGTAGATTTGGTCTTGATTCTGGACAATTTATAAATCATGGAGTTTATATAAAACTAATAATATCTTGAGAAACAGTCATTACTGCAAATTCTCATTTTCATTTCTGATGCATTTCTTTTAATTTCAATTCCCTTGAGCACTAAGCATTCCATTTTTACTACTTGCTTTAGTTTAAATAAAATAAATAATGATTTTGGGGTTATATGATTTTGGTTAGTGTGACTTCTTCATATTGTTAATGATAATTAAAATAAGAAGTCATCCACTTTGGAGAAACTGATACCTTTCAGGTAAGATCAAAAGCAATGATCCAATGGTAAGATTCATGTACCCACTTTCATTAATTTCCACTTCATCACTCTAGTTTCATTTTTGTTTTTAAATTAGGCTGATATAAAACTCTGTTTTGCAGCTCTCTATTTGAAGTTTCCAATCCTCCGCCAGATCATATTTTCAAAGTCTTATACTCTTCTCCGGGCTTTATTTCAAAAAGCAGCGACAATCTTCATCAAAACAACTATACCAGGAAGTTTCTGAACCTTTAATCTGTTTCTTTAAGCATTCCTTTTCTTTTAGAAAATGATTAAGATGATGCTTGGAAACAAGAAGACTCATATCAAACAGAAATTATTCATTGTGGCTGAATTTTACGATCACTGTTATCTAAAAGCCTAAAGCATTCACAACTCTGCAAGGTATGTTTTTCTAAATTTCAACATAAGAAGGAATGATTACATGCTTATTTTATTTTTCTTCATATTGTTCGAGACATTGGTATAAACATTCTTATTTGAGTTTATCTTGCGAGACTTAGGTTTTCCTTTCCATTTTTAGAGATTTCTTTGTTTTTATTTTTGTTTGCTGATTTCTCTTCTCATTTTAGCATAAGACTTCTTTTCTTTTGGATTTCAGTTTTGATTTTGGTGACTTTCCCATTATTAATATGGAAGGCCTATTTGTTACCTAACAATGCTCAAGATACGTGGAGAAAAATTGTCAATAGTCACCTATTAGCTTTTCTTAAATCTCTTAATAAAGTTTGATTTTCTTATTATAGAAGTAGACATACTTAAGGAAGAGATTATCAGTCGAGAAGTTGGAAAAGTATCCTAAAATCTGAAAAATTTCTTTTTCATCAAATTGTAATCATTTTGAGATTTCAAAATTTTATTAGAATCTTTCAAAGTTCTATTATCAGTCAATAAAAGTTATTTTTAACCAAGTAAAGACACTTTACAGCAAAGCACGTTTAACTCTGAAATTGTCATTCTTAACTCTTAAGGAGTCAATGATTCTCCCTGTCCCAAAAAATCTTATTGTTCTAGAGTATAATCCAGAAATATATTTAAACTTAAAAGATAAGAGGTCTCATCATGAGCCTGCTTACCATGGTCATAGGGGAAAAATAGGCTGACATTACCAACACTGCTAAACAAACCAAGGTAATGGCTTATGATTGC
>APFE030796251.1:0-13120 GCA_000404065.3 Pinus taeda | reverse complement strand
CCCCATCTCTCCCCCCACCTATCTCGCTCTCTTTCACTCTCCCTACCCCTCTACCCCACTCCCTCTCCCTATCCTACACTCTCCCCCACATATATATATATCTCTCTCCCCCACATATATCTCTCTCTTTCTCCCCCACTCCATCTCCCTATCCTCCTCTCTCCCAAACCTCTCTCTCTTTCTCTCTCTCTCTCTCTCAGTCCTCTCTCCCTCCCTTATCCTCCTTCTCTCCCACACCTCTCTCTCTCTCCCCCACTTCCTTCCCTATCCTCCTCTCCTCCACCTATCTCTCTCTCTCTCCCCCTCCCTCTATCTTCTCCCTCCCTCTATCTCCCCCTCTCCCTTCCTCTCTCTGCCTCTCTCTCCCTCTCACTTCTCTCTCTCTCTCTCTCCTCTCTCCAACTATTTGCCTCCCTTTCCCTCTCCCTCTAGCCCTCACCCTCTCTCCACCTCTCTTCCTCTCCCTCCCCCTCAACTACTCTCTCACACTCTTTCTCCCTCTCTCTCTCTCGCCCTTCCTTCTCTTGCCCTCTCCTCCTCTCCTTCCCCCTCTTCCCCTCTATCCCTCTCTCGTTCCTCTCTTGATCCTTCTCCCCCTCTCCCCTCACATCTATCTCTCTCTCTACCCCTCTTCCTCCATGTCTCCCACTCTCCCTCTCCCCATCCTCCTCTCTCCTGCAACTCTCTCTCCCCCCTCACACGTCTCTCTCTTCCCACCGCATCTCTCTCCTCCCCTCCCTCTCTATCTTTGTATCTTGCCATCCCCTTTTATCCCTCTCTATCTCGCTCTCCCTCTCCCTCTCTCCCCCTCTCACTCCCTCTGGCCCTCTAAATCTCTCTCTCACACTCTCCCCCCATGCCTTTCCCTCACCCTCTCTACCCCACTCTCTCTCTTTCTCTGCCTCCTCTTCCACTCTCCCACCCCCCTGGCTCTCTCTCTCTCTACCTTGCCCCTCATTCTCGTTATCTCTCTCACTCTCAATATCACCATCATATCATGAAACAAGCTAAAGCATGTCATTTAAAAAACTAAAGCATAATCATCATTATCATAATCATATCATTTAACAAATACAATCCACATCATGTAGCAGAAAAAAAAACAACTTATCAATTAGAAATCAATTATAGGCATATTATCTAAGAAACACAATCATTATATCATCTAACAAACAATAAAAAAAATAATACTAAAATATATACACATTAAATGTGCACAAAATTGTCAACATCGTATTATCTTTCAATGCAATCATATTATCCAATTAGCAAAAGAACAACCATCATATCACATAAATAAACAAAAATTGCTTTCATTTAAAAAACACATAAAATACAGCAACATATACATACCATTTTAAATAAAAAACAATGTCTATACATAAATATCAATGTCATGTCATCTAACAAATATATCATATTCTAAAAAAATACAATTTATGGGTACATTTAAAAAAAAAATTAAGCCTCTTTTCACATTTAAATAAACAAACACATCCATTTCACATATCTTATAAAAATAAAAATAAAAATCTACTCATGAATAAATTCTTTTATATCATCCATTTTCCAAAAAATAAATAATTACAGATAATAAAATACTACAAAGATATCTTTTCACATTATAAATAATAAATTATAAATCAAAACATTCAATTTACAAAAATATTCCTATATAATTTCAAATCAATAAATAATTATACAAACATAAATATAACTAAACAATTCAAGTACAATAATTAAGTGAAAATCCCATTCACTAATAACGATATAAATATAAATAATATAAGTCAAATACCAATAGATATAGAACAATAACTTTAAGTATATTATATTAGTTTTATTTGTTATATATTTATATTTTAATATATATTTTTTATTGTAAATTAAATATTTAAAATAAGAAAATCAAATATCAAAAATTAAAAATAAAAATTTGTGTACATAAAAATTTTAAATACTTAAATGTAAGCAAATAATTTAAAATAAGTAAATTGAGGTTGGCAGATAAATAAGTGGAGTAAAAAGAGAATTCTACCCTATTAATAAGTGGAGTAAAAAGAGAATTCTACCTTGTGGATGACAATAGTGAGAAGCAACTACCTCTTAACACGTTGAAGCAAATAGTAAAGATATGTGGAAGAGTCCAAAAGCTTCTAAAAATGGTTGCATGATTCCTCAATTCAAAAGAAAATGCAATGTTGAAAGAGTTCAAAAACAACTTAAAGTGTGAAATAGGGAATGATATAAATTTGAAGCTTCACTGACTTTGACTTTGAGAGACTCACATTTAGACATTAGTTCATATTTTATAAACTGTGACTTGGAAAAACTATGAGATGTTATGAGGCTTTATGACAAAAAACTAAAGCTGTTTCCAAATAGAACAGAGCAAAAAAATCGAAAGGCTTCAATATTATGAGAGAAGGAGATCGAAAAAATTAGATATTATAAGGTTTTATGACAAAGAACTAATGATGTTTCCAAAGTTTTATGACTAAGAACATTGCCATCAAACATAACAGACCAAGAAAATGGAAAATGTTTAGAACCAAGAACCGAGCACGAAGAAAGAAATAAAAAAAGTAAAAATAAGAAAAATTAATGGGATTTACAGCCGACCAAAAAAAGGAAAAGGAGATTAATGGAATGGAGGAGCAATAACAAAACATAAAATTTAAAAACATTAACATTTATGAAAGAATAAATCATAAATGTGAATATAAAATAAATAATTGTCATGGCGAGATCAAATATCATCCATGCATCCCTTCTGGCTGATCCTCTTGGTCAAAACCAAAATATAAATTATAAATATGAATGTGAATATAAAATAAATACCTGTCATGGATGTACAAAAACTTCCTTGGCCTGTTGCTGCTACCGCCGTCTCTAGAAGGCCTGGCTGAAGAATACAGTGCGTAGGCATGATTCTCAAGGCTGATCTTTATTCAGCTCTAACTCTTCCCTAGAATTAGGGAATTCCATTAAATTTTTCCGTTGTTGTTCCCCAGCTGCGCCATGAATCTGGAATAAGCTGGCATGGTCGAGCCTAGACTATGTGGATTAAGAACACGCTCCCCTGCAGAGGTGTACTGAAGGAGATCCGTGTGGGCAGCCGCCAGTTCCTTGTGTAGCTGTTACACCTATCTCTGCAGCGTGGAGATCGCTCCAACGCACCGATAAACGGGATCTTTCAACCGAGCTTTGGCCTCATATGCCAGAGAATTCACCGCGTCCGCTCCAAATCGCTGAGTAATTTGGCCACGTCGCTTGCTCCGAAGATCTTGTGAATATTGGCAATTTTTTTATGTTTTTCCAGAAGAAAATACGGCACAAATACACACTCTGAGTTTGAAGGCAGCGCACGGTGCGTTCGACGAATTCGAAGCCATCTCTGTCATTAAACATAAATCATCATGGTTTACTATGGCGAAAAAGAAATCAATACATGACACATAAATATGACTAACTGCGAGGTAAATAATTATTTAAATCATTACAGAAAATAACTATAGAGATTTTTTTATTTAAATCATTACAGAAAATAACCAGAGATCGCACCATTTATTGATATAGAGATTTTTTTAATTCCCAACGGGCACACTTAGCTGCAAGATCGAAATCTTGGTTTATTTGAGTGCCACACGGCGGCCGTTGTGGATGACGAATTTTGCAGTCAAAGTACCCACCATGGTGTGGTGATCTGGGCTCAATTTTTGAGTGGAAATTTGCGGGAACCCTAACTTGTGCTCAACGAAGCGTTATATAAACAGTTAACCCGCCCAATTTTTGACTGGAAATTTGCGGGAACCCTAACTTGTACTCAACGAAGCGTTATATAAACAGTTAACCCTGAATCAAGACACTGTGCTTTGAGTGTCATACGGTACGCCTGTATCTCATCGGAATCACCACAGCTGCCCGAAATTCGAAGATCTTTCGTTCTCGTGTACAGATCAACCCTCGAAGAATTGTATCTCAGAAATATTGCTTCTGGAAATAGTAGTATCAATATCGTAAGCTAATTTTGATTTTGATTTCCTTGTCGATCTCCGTGAATAGCGTCTGCACATAAATACGACTAAATCGAGATCTCAGTTTCCTCAAGGGTTCAATTCCGCCGTTGATAAAAATAACGAGGAAGGAGGCATTGCAGAGGAGTTAAATGTTACCTTTTCCCAAACAACTAAAGGCTCTGATGTGAATGGAAGACAAGACAGAAAGAGGAATGTGAGTATGGACCACACGATTGAATACGGGTGATAGATAGAAGAGGAAGTGTTTTCTCTGGGTTTCAGAAGAGCAAATACAGATGACAGACGGAAGAGGAAGATGTCAACAAAAAAATTCGAACTATTCGCTTGAACTTACCCATATATATACACCGCACAATAATATTATCTATTTCAAAACGACATAAAAATTCCATGCCAGGGCTTCTTTCTCTCAAAAAAGATGTGAGCCGTTAAAGGTGAAGCGATCACACTTTACCACAACTTCTATAACAAAAACGCCTGACACTTTTGAAATAAAGATTCCATGCCACGGCTTCTTTATCTCAAAAAAGATGTGAGCCGTTAAAGGTGAAGCAGATCACACTTTACAACAACGTCTATAACAAAAACGCCTGACACTTTTTTTTGAATTTCTTGTGCATAATGATTCGAGGCGTATCGGTTAAACGAGGAGCGGATCACTGTTTAATTGAACATACCATAAAAACTTAAAAACTAATTAAACATACTGGTGAAATTTATAGGAAATATGATATCTTAAATTAAATCGCACAGTAGTTTAATTATTAAAAATGTTTCCGAAAATTATTATTCATAAAATATTGAATTTAGTTGACAGGGCAGATTCATCGCAAATTCAAATCGCAAATTCTATTGAATGAAAATGGGAATGGAAGGTTTTACATATTTGTACCTTGAATTGAAAAGGATGTTGAAAGTTTTGCATTATATTGAAGTCTAGTGAATTCATTGAAGAAGTCACATTACCATCCTCCTGCAACATAGGGTTACATGAACAGGTTACCAATAAATGAACACTTAATTAAATCTGCAATGAACACATTGTTAAATCTGTAACATTTTCAATTAAATTTGATGCCATAACAAAATTTAAAATCATACCATATAAACAGAATTCAATACCATCCATGCATATAATCACACACATAAACATGGCATGACTGTCACACACAAATCGACATTCTCAAACAACAGACTTACTCACTGACTCAAATTGAAACCAACCACACATCTAAGCACACAGAGTTGCCAATCTGAATATAAAAAACTGAAACCAACCACATCTAAGAACACATACTTGCGAATCTGAATATAGATAGATGACGAGAAAAATACTGAAAAATGATAAGAATTTCCCTACTTCCTTCGACGAGTATATTCTCCGGTCTGCCGGGTATATGTAGTTCCCACGAATTTCCCTACTTCCTTCGACGAGTATATTCTCCGGTCTGCCGGGTATATGTAGTTCCCACGGCCTTTGGAAGGTTTTATCGACGCCAAGCATTATAACAAATCTGGCCATGATGGTTATGTTCTAACACACGCCCGTGTAATACGCTGACAAACGTTGCTTTTGTCAGAGAATATAAGGAACTTGACATAAAACAAACGCAGCAGCTATTGTTCGAGTGGAATATGCCGCTTCATGGTTATGTTCTAACACGCGCCCGTAAATACCGGAGTGTAATACGCTGACAAACGTTGCTTTTGTCAGAGAATATAAGGAAGTTGACATAAAACAAACGCAGCAGCCATTGTTCGAGTGGAATATGCCGCTTTATTGTCAGAGATCATAACAAATTATAGGTGCCCACTTTATTATCTATGGCTCTCTCGTGCGATGTTCACATATTGAGTTGGCTTTGAACTATTTTTTAATTTTTTCTATGAGATACTAACTGTACAAGTTTTTTAAATATAGTTACTGATATTTTAGTTTGAAACTTATTTTTTTATTCTACAATTGTATTACATTTTTGTGAAAGTTAAAAGTAAAAACATAATAGCTGTTAGTTTTAGAGAGTTGATCCCTAACTCCATTCTCCAATGTCATAGAAAAAAAACAGTTAAATTTAAAAATAAAAAATCTTACAAAAAAATTAAAGAAACCTTAGAAATTTATTGGTGAAATTTATGGATAACTTAATTTTTTTCAATATTTTAAGAGTGTTGCAAAACCTTAGTCTTAGTTACTAAATCCTTGAGGGCTTATTTTTGTAAGGTCCATTAGTTATATGAATACAACAATGAGGGAAATAATATGGAAGCATTCACTGAGCTTCCCAATAATATTTTGATTTTAAAATAAATATATTAATATATATATCTTTTTATTCTCTAATTATAATAAATTTATTATTAGATATTCATATTTATTGTGCTATATATTAACATCCACTAATTGTTTAATACAATATGTGTCCCTTAACCAAAAAGGCATTATGAATGCCAAAAAACTGAGAATTACAAACTCTTCCACAATTCCACCTCTAACCACTATTACCATTAAGAGAAAATGACATTGATTACTTTGATAATCCTTAACATACAATCTCTAAAATTAGGTAAACCAAATCTTCCACAATGTCACCTCTAACAACTATTGCCATTAACAAAAAATGGCATTGATTACATTATAATCTTTAACATACAAACCCTAAAATTAGGCAAACCATAGTGCATGGTGATCTCTAACACAATGAATTCTAGAAATTCCCCCCCCCCTAGTATAATGTCACGATGAAGACATTGTGACTCCTAAAAAGTCACAACACACATCAACTTTAATACTTAGCACATTAACTATAACCTATGTATACTTAATGTGGCATAACATAGTCAAGGTAGAGGTGAATCAAGTGTAGCTCCTTCAAATTAAATTCCATTAGAAGGGAATATAAAAAATGTTGAGTATTATGTAGATGATATTTTGACTATTGACATTGACGAAAAGAGCATTTTATGGGAGTTAGTCTATGGCAATGATATAGATGAAGACTCATAATTCTCCCATTAGATAATATCATAATGACATATATTTTGTAGATCACTTGGGGCCTTAATGTTGGTGTGTCAAGCACATTTCAACTATTATGCTTATTCTTTCACAAACATAAATGTATATTTCTCAAATTTTATAAAACAATATTGATGAGTACTCATAATTCTCCCATTAGATAATATAATGGCATATATTTTTTAGATCACTTGGGGCCTTAATGTTGGTTTGTCAAGCCCATTTCAACTATTATGCTTATTTTTCACAAAATTAATTATATATTTCTCAGATTTTATAAAACAATATGATTTTTTCCGGTTTATCCCTGGATCCACTAAAATTAGCAAAGTATAGATATGTTTTTCTTAATTTAATTATATGTATTTCAATGTTGATTGGATTCTATGAAAAACCAAAATCGATGCCTTCCACAAGGTACCCATTGTGACTACCATTAGTTTTGTCCTGTTTCTAAGTAGAAATTAGAATTATATTCTAAAGCAGGATGGCTAAGTTCCAATAACACTTTCAATGTATATAGAAAGATCTGTTAGATTCATTGAAGTACCCGTGTTGAGGATTTTTCTTATATTATTTTTTTAGAATTCAATTTTTATATGTATGTCTCAAATTTCAATTGCGGAAAGTATTTTTGTCTTACATGAAAAGAGAATTAGAGTAGTGGAAGAAATCAACTTAGAAAAATATCCAAAAATAGAAATCACCACATTCAAAAGAGAATAAACCAAGAAGGAGATAATAGAATAAATGTTATTCTTATCATGATGAGGAGGTAATGGAGACATATATCAATATCGCATGTATCATAAAAATGGTAATTGTTTATTTTATAGTGTCACTCTAAAAATTTGGAGTAAACATATTTTGATACATATTTCATTAGAATCTATTAAATGATAGAAGTGATTGTAGGAAGCAGAAACATTACCCGACACAACAATATCCAAGGAATTTTTCCGATGAGGTTGCAACCCGCTAGTCATAGATGTTATAGGTTCTTCAGATTTCCTAGCTCAAAAGGCATGGCTCCTTGAGAAAATTGTTGGTTAAGTTAAATTGTAAAAGGTCCAGAAGATTCCCTAAAATGGATGGAATTTTAGCATTAGAAAATTGGAGAAAATGTTTAATATTTGCAACTATGGTAGTTGGGTGAAAGTGGCAGAGACCGAACTCTTAAGTTATTTGTGGAGAGATATAGATGTTTATGTCTTGAAAGCTCAGAGACAGAGACAGTCTCTAAGAGTAGGAGTCAAGCAAGGATAATATTATGTGATAAACCCAAATACTTGAGGTTAATGCATCTTCCCAAGTCCACATGACTACTACCTGAATCATTGATGTAATTTGAAATCAATGCCTTAATTTTTAATCAGAGTGAGGCAAGCCAAGATGACACTCTACTTTTTGTTGGGATGAATAGCGTGTTCCCAAATTTTCATTAAATAGCTGCCAAATTATTATTGTCAAATTTCCATTAACAATTTTTCTGCAACATTGTGATTGCCATGATAAGGCTAACATGTAAGAGTCCAGTTGAGTTAAAAGCTTCACTTTTCTTAGATAAGTATTCAATGTGTTAATTTGAATGCTCACATTTATAATAGTTATCCATAAAATATTAGTATAAAACTAATAAATAATAATTAAAATATCTTACTAAATATTTATCTAATTTAAATTTGATTTCCAATATTGTTTTCAAATTTCTATTAATAATTATGTACCGTATGTGTGCACAATTATGAGTGCTAGGTAAAGAGGTTCAACCTTATATTGAAAAAATTCTTACCTACAAGCCAAATTCAACTCATTTTGTGCATATTTTTCCTTCATAATCGTTTCAGAAAATATAATACCAAATATTTTGTTGACAACATTGAGTAGAAAGCTTCAAGTCTTACATGTAATTATTTAATATGATAACATAAAATATCATTGACACTTGAATTAGTTATCCATATAAAACTCCTAATAAAAATTATTGAGCAAAGTAAGAATATTGAATAGGAAAGTTCCAAAGGAATATGATAAAATCTATGAGTTAAAAAATATTTAAATATATAAATAAGGTCTAATTTATAGAAAAAATAGTATTTTTCATGCTGAGATACAACCTCAATTTATTGTTTAAAATACATTTTTGAATTCATAAATTAATTCAGCCCCTGGAAAAAACCTTGGGGGACTCAAATTCTACAAATTAAACAACTAGAAGTCAAGTTTTTAAAAATAACTGCTAGAATTTGGTTTAAATTGAAATTAATTAAAAAAATGATAATGATAAAAGCTATTTCCTCTATAAGTTAGACTACAAATAAAAATAATAATTATGTTAAACACATAATTAATATAATATTTAAATATATGTGCGTTAAAAATATTATAATTTTAATCCAATGTAATATAAGAACAATTAGTAATCAATAAATATATAATTTGTACAATAATGATTTTTTTTTCCAACACTATAAAAGTATATCATTATTAGTGAAGCTAATCATTTTTTGTTGTTACTGTTATTCAAGGAAAACTACTCCATCTGGAATGTAATATAATAACAACTAGTAATCAATAAATATATAATTTGTACAAGAATGATTTTTTTTCCAACAGTATAAAAGTCTATCATTATTAGTGAAGCTAATCATTTTTGGTTGTTACTATTATTCAAAGAAAACTACTCCATCTGGAATGACCCTTTAGTGGTCTACAAGGTGTCAGATGGCTCATGGGCTTGGGTCATTTACCTACTTTCTAATTCCTTAAGCGTCTTTAAATCTTAATTGTAACACTTAAAAATATATTAATGATAATTTTACATATATTATAATACATTAATAGGAGTAGTTAATTTAGTGAATTTACATGTATTGGTTAGTTGATGTTTGAATACATTTTAGTGAATTTTTTATAGTGTCAAAAATATTTATCTAACAAATTTCAATGATAGGTGATTATTATTTACATAATACCATTTTTTGAGAATGTTAATAGCATGGTTTAAGTTTCTTGATAGTCTTGAAACTAATATATTTTTCCAATTAAAACCGTATATTTACTACATTGAATAAGAACAAAATGAAATATAGGGATACATATGTAATTGAGAATATCTTCAAAGTATCACCAAGTATTTGTAGAGCATCAAGATTACAAAATAGAAGGTTCCATGATTAATCCTAAAACTATGTACCATTGATTTAGGACAAAGACATCCCTCATCAATATTCCTCAGGTGTGAGGGTACTTCCTTATTAAGTAGATAGTCCAAGTAATGATTTTATTACAAATAAAATCTAGATATAATTGAGCATACCTCGTTGTTAAAATACACTATGTGACAAAACAAAAATTATTGGAGCATTTATAGATTTAGCAAAATAATAGTTTGTGAAAAGTAAATAGGTTAGTATGGTATATCAACTTGTATCATCACCAAAGGGGTTGGAAGCTATATTGGAAATAACCATTTAGGTACGAATGAGAAAATACATGAAAGTTATTGTGTTTTTATATTGATGTTATCACCAAGGTTTCACCCTCATCATAACATAAATTTGTATCAAAAAATACATGCCAAAAATATTATAATGATATTTTCCCAAACTCATTTTCTTATTAGTATTATTTATATTAGATTTGTTTCTTGATGTATATCATTTTGGGTCCCCATATTAAAATCAACACCATATTGTACGACTTAAGGGTTATTTTTGTACATATTTTAACAAATGTTCTTAGTTCACCATGAATGTAACAACCATAGATTTGATCATTGGCATTAGAAAGAGAGAACTAATGTTATAAAAAATGTAAATCATCCATAAAACATCATAACAGTAAGGAATGGAGAGTGATTTCTTTTCACTTAATTATGATGTTATTGATATAATTAAAAAATTATTAAGAGAGCATGTAGATACATAAAATTTGATAATGAGATAATAAAATATATTAATGTATGAACCTAAAAACCCTAAATCAAAATTCTCCAAAGCAAGAAATATTTAGCACAATAGATAAAGGTGAGTCCTTTATATCATGTTTTAACTAGATGTTGAAACAATTTAAAGAGGAGGAAATTATAGATCTATTTACACCTACTATGAGTACATGGTGAAGCCTACTACCAAAAGTAGCCATGATATTACTAGAAGTTTCCTAATTTAGTTAGTATTTTTTTAAACATACGCTAGAAAGGATATTATGGGATATTGAATAGCGAAGGAAACAAGTCATAAAATTTAATATGTGGCATATTTAACTTGATTTAACATTTATTTAGATTCATAAAATGTTGTGTTTCCTAGAATAAAGTCATTGTATATCTATTAAAATAGATATATCAAATATGTCTGCCTGAACAGTAACAACTCATAAAAAATGTGAAATAAAATGAGTAAATGAAATAGAGTGCATGAGCTTAAATTCGAGATAGTGTAACTTAAAATATGGTTTTATAGTATCATGAAAGTTGAAACCACACTATTAAAATTGATGGTATGATATACAAATAATAGAAGATGTAATTAATGAAGAGATAATCGATTCAAGCAACCTAGTTCAATGCATGTTTATAAAATCTTGGATTTTCACTTTTGTAGACCATATATATCGATGGAATTCAACAGATGATAAATGAATTGTTTATGTATGCCATGGTTGGAAAGGAAATAATGAAATAGTTGAATATATGAATTTGAAAATACTTATATAAAATGCTATGAAGTCAAAAATATTTATAAAATAGAGTTAGAGGTTCTTGAGGCCTTCTCCATCATCACATTATCAAGAAAAAATATGTTGAGAAACTATGTTAAGATGCTCAAATATTTAAAATAAATGGAAAAATGACATATATAAGTATGCATTTTATGCAGACCTAATGAAACATATTTTAAGATTGGTATTGAAAGTTGTATTATGCGAATGGACTTATTTTAAACCTTGACTATGATGGATATCATACCTTTATTAATTAGAGATGTATAATAGCTAACGTAAATGAATAATTACCATAAAATTTTGAACTTAAGTGTAAAAAGAGTTGAACAAAGAAGGAATGTTTGCAAGTCACAAAGATATTTCAACTGTTAACTTAAATGAACTGTGTATGTGTTTACTGAGCTAAATCAAATATCTATGTCCAATATTTTATAACTCGTAAATAATATAAAATAGAGTGTAATAGATTCACGTATTATTCACGACCTAATAAAACATAAATTTTCATAGGAACATATAAGCTTGAGCCATGCTATTAAAACATATGAGGTGATATCCAGGTATGAAAATATGTAACTAATGAAGAATAATTGTATGGAAGAAATCTAGAGAAATGGAAATTTGGAAATGGTTGAATATACAGAATTAAATCTAGATTCTTCTTGAAGAGAGAACTAATGTTATAAAAAATGAAAATCATCCATAAAACATCATAACAGTAAGGAATGGAGAGTGATTTCTTTTCACTTGACTATGATGTTATTGATATAATTAAAAAAATATTAAGAGAGCATGTAGATACGTCAAATTTGATAATGAGCTAATAAAATATATTAATGTATGAACCTAAAAACCCTAAATCAAAATTCTCCAAAGCAAGAAATATTTAGCACAATAGATAAAGGTGAGTCCTTTATATCATATTTTAACTAGATGTTGAAACAATTTAAAGAGGAGGAAGTTATAGATCTATTTACACCTACTATGAGTACATGGTGAAGCCTACTACCAAAAGTAGCCATGATATTACTAGAAGTTTCCTAATTCAGTTAGTATTTTTTTAAACATACGCTAGAAAGGATATTATGGGATATTGAATAGCGAAGGAAACAAGTCATAAAATTTAATATGTGGCATATTTAACTTGATTTAACATTTATTTAGATTCATAAAATGTTGTGTTTCCTAGAATAAAGTCATTGTATATCTATTAAAATAGATATATCAAATATGTCTGCCTGAACAGTAACAACTCATAAAAAATGTGAAATAAAATGAGTAAATGAAATAGAGTGCATGAGCTTAAATTCGAGATAGTGTAACTTAAAATATGGTT
>APFE030796248.1:0-14153 GCA_000404065.3 Pinus taeda | reverse complement strand
ATTTAAAATAAAATATAAAAGGAACTGCCAAGTAGGCTTGCATGCACCCACTCTCCACAACTGTGTTTTCAACCACACCATGTTTTCTTAATTGCTTCTGTATGCCTCGATTTCTGCCCAGATGTCTATGTGCATGTTTCCACTACGCCAATCTGGGACATCGTGAAGAATAGCACAGCAAAAATACGAAGAAGTTGAGAGAAAATAAGAATCGGTTGTTCTGAATGCAAGGAAACAAAGTATACAATGGCATTGAAATGGTTGCATTATCTAATTTTATTTGACGAAAATGTCTCCCCTCGAACCTTGGCTCCGAAATGTTCAGCGACAAAGCCTCAATCTACAGTATCAGATCAGGCTTGGCAACATATTTCTTATTTTCCTGACAGGCTTGGCAACAGATTTCTTATTTTTCTTACAAAAGTGGCTTGGAAACAGATTTCTTATTTTTGTTATTTTCTTGAAGAGGTGGCCGAAAGTAGTTAAGATGGTCCAATAGTAAGTACGTGTTAAAATGGTCCAATAGTAAGTACCCCATTTTTCTCTTGAGATTTTTCTTTTATTGTTTCTGGACAATAAAACAATGTTATAAGCTAGATGCTTTTCACAGTCCAATACAGCCATACCAACCACACCAGTTTTCCTTACATCATGACTATATATAGTTGTTAAGTTCAAGTATCTGAAATCCAGAGTATGGACAAATTTTTGGCCCAAAACTAACGATCAATAAACAATTCTTGGATAGAGTAGATTTGTAAGATTAAATGAACCAAACTAAAATCCCAAATATGCAAAACATAAGAGAAAATAGAAAATAACAAATTTTGTTTTAAGCGGCCAAAAAGTGATTCTTGGAAAGATAAAAAGGGAATTAAAAGATTTACCTGGAACACAACGCTGGCCTAAAGAGTTGCGACCGCAGCCAAGCCCTTCGGAGCCCTCCTGTAGTTAGATAGAATAGACTTCTTTATGCATGGTTGTGGTTAATATGAGCGATTAATTAGCGCCCAAACTAAGATAAACTACCTCTACCTCTCCCAAATTATTTCTTCTTTGCTCAGAAGAAATGGATGGGCGGGGCAGCAAAGGGCTTGGTCGCGGCCACCTCCTGCAAGAAAGAGGAGATCAGAGGGGTTGCCGCCTTCCGAGGGCAAGGGTCCTCTCCCACCGTGCGACCACCTGCAATCATGGGATGGAACCACAAAATACTTTTAATAGTCGTGTTACCACAACTTGACAGACCTTGCTTTCCCTTTTTCAATGGCTTTATCCCTTTTTCAATGGCTTTATTTAGGCAACAAGGGTATGTGACATTTTTCTTGTTCCTCTTGTACAAGACAAGAACTATTTTTTAGTGATGGATAAAGATTTTAGCAGTCTACGAGATTTTATATTTCGAATTTAAATAACTTTATTTGAATAGTAGTTTTTAGAATTTAATACAAAATGTATAAAACAAAGAACCGTCAATAGATATTTCAACTTCCAACCTTCTTTCACTTTACTATTATCCATATTGTTTCTAACTCTTCATTAATCATAGATTCACTTACGAAAAACTATAATAAAAATGTATGGTCAAATCCTTTGACTATCTAAATTGACTTTAACCTGAAATCCCAAATCTAGATCATTGATTCGCTGAATATTTCACAATCAAACGGATATGGTTGCGACCATCCATCTAATCAACAATCGAGATAAAGATGCCTTGAATAAATCACCAAACAAAGACCAAATTAAAAGTACAGGGGTTAGACAAAATGCTACAACATATCTTTTAGCTAAAGAAAACGTAGGAAATTACAGAGAATATACCAAACTCTCAGAAGATGTGGTCTAAGACAAACACAATGTACACAATATCAATAAAGCCTTAATCCAGAATCCCAATAAAAAAATGAATCACTTGGAATGACAATATACACATCAATAACGAGCAGAAATAAAACAATGAACCACTTGGAATGACAATATAGACATCAATAACGAGCATAAATTAGACCCCGGCACTAGAACGGGAATCACCGTTGTGAGAGTTTGATATTAACCCTTCACTCTGTCAGCCGTCTGAGAGCTGGAAACTTTTACGTATGAAATAAGTCTGTACAGGATTGAAAGAGAAAATTCCTTTGCATCTCCAAGAAAACAAACTCAGCCGTCTTACAGTTGGATACTTTTACATTGGACTGAAGTATATATAGTCTTGAAAGAGAAAAAACCTACTGCGTTTCCAAGAAAACGAAAACGTAATCAAGACCCAATCCAAAATTGAACCAGGTAAACTCATTTCCCAGATCTCCAGTTCTTTTCTTTTATCGTGTTTTCACTGATCATTCCAACTTTTTCTTTTTATTGATTTTATTGTTGGTGTATCTCACCTATGGCATGAAGAGAATGTCAAAATTATGCTTTGTGTAAAAGCAAATGCCAGGAACATCATAAAAAACAAAGTCAGGTAGGATCGTAGTTAAAATTAAAAATAAATTAAAATATAATAACAAAGTAACCATGTGCTCCAATACAATTCAGAGATAGAAGGTCGTCCGTCATTTGCCTTCAACTGACACTTTGGTGGGATTTTTCGCTTGAGTTTTCTCAGATGTTGTAATGATGAAAACAACTTCAAATGTTTTTGCGTGTCCCACATTTTTCGGAATAATATAGAAAAGGAATGTCTATAACGTTAGAGTATGAATATTCTATTGAATCTTCATATTCAGTTTAGAAATTTAAAATCTGAGTAGTTATATTTGAATCCAATAACTGTTCGGTGAAGTTACATTGAAAATTTCTCAAACAACTTAGGGATAAGCATCTTTGGAACATGGATTTATCTGATAGCTAATTACGGACCACGGTCGAATCTTTTACATTTTACACTTATGTTCACATTGCATTGCTACGGCAACCTCATAATTTCCGCTAGTAATAACACCCAAGATTTTTTCGAGTATCAGAGTTAGAAAGGCTGAACTGCATGTTCAGGCACCTGTATTCCGACTGTAACTTGAGAGGTATGCACTAATGCGTTATCTTATAGTGTTTTTCTCTGCTGGAATTTAAATAATCTGCAGCATTTGTGGAGAACACTCAAAATTCGATGGAGTTTTCTTGCATGAAAGTAGAGTCCCTGCAAGGCTGACGATAATAGTGATAAATCATTGTGGTGGAAAACACATTTTTGGTATTTTTGTCTTGAACTCGCATGCATTCATCATCTGCTTTGAACAAAAATAGTTGCAAGTAAATCTAATACCAGTTATCATCTTTGTAATTAAATTCAACCATTGTAAAATTTAAATAGAATCTAGACTATCACTATATAATAAATGTATATTACAGGATTGAAAGGTTGAGAACAGGGAACTCAGGGATATCAGAAGTGAAGTCTGGTCATTTTCAGAACAAATAAGTGAAATGTCGAACACAAATATGGTTCCCTACACTCGAAACCTACCTACTTTAATTAAAAGCAAACCTAATGGAGATGCATAAAAATTTATATGTAAATTTTCTGAGAGCTAATGAAATATTATGCATATTATTCACAACATCACACTGATAAATAACAAAATCATTAAGCATATAATGAGTGAATCGAACTATATTTCCAAAGCTATCTCCTAAACTAAAGAAGGCTTGATTACAGTAATTCGAAAAAGAACAATAATAAGTTTTAAATTCGAAACCACGCAAGAAAATTGGAAGACCGTCATTAAGAGTCCATATATAGTATAAATAAAATCTAGACCCTATATGGTCGAGATCCGTCCACCAGAATTCTCAAAGAAATCGGTGCGAACGGAAAACCCGAAATATATTATTTAAATTCGAAACCCTGAAAGAAAATTTACAAACACTCATTAAATATCTATATATAGTATAAAAAATAAAATTCAGATCCTATATTATTTAAATTCCAAACCCTGAAAGAAAATTTATAGACGCTCATTAACTATCCATATATAGTATAAAAAGTAAAATTCAGACCCTATATTATGGTGGACGGTCCATCAATAAAAAATATCAAAGAAAACGGTCCGAATGGAAAAACCCAAAATATATTAGGGTTCTAAATTTTAAATTGCAGGTGGACATCGTGATATAGATATAACTGAGGAACTTGGAAAACCAAATCACCGGATATAACCAAAAATAATGTATGTAACACATAGTCGGCGACCAAATTCCTGCAAGGAAGGGAACAATGGAGCTAGGTTGGGACTTCTTCCAGCACAAACAATGATATTAAGAACTCACTCATTGGGAGAACAAAGAACTTACCTGAGTATTTCACAAAGGGAGCAAGGGCATATACTAGTAGACCACCACTAGAAAGCATATTGAACGCTGCAAGCATACAGTGTAAATGCTTACTGTCATTTAAAAAAAATAAACTGAAAAACTAAGCGAGAGGTTAAATTATAGTCATTTACCACAGCATAATGATAACCCTGCAAGAGACCAAGAACCTATTTCCGTAATTGTAGCGGTATTTTGTTCAAAGAAGGCGAAGACAGTAAGTCGCTCAGAAAATTACCCTTGCGGAAGAAAGGAATATAAGTTTAACTAGTAGATTAGTCAGACGTTAGCAAGGATACCTGAACCAAACCAAATCTGGAAGGGCAGAATGCAGTGAAAAGTGAAGCTTAGCCGCTACCATGGTGGAGCTTGGTTGTAGGGTAGCGCTGACAGGAATGAATGGCGAACAAAAGGGCGAGCACGCTGCCATATAGCATTTAGAATTTAAGACCAACAGAAGACAAGTGGCCAAATGAAGACAAGTGGCTATGGCCATGCAAAATTCGTGTTGTGGAAGTTGGCAATTAAAGTTTGGATAAAATAACTTGCAGCTTCAACCAGCTTACTTTGGATAAAATAACTTGCAGCTTCAACCAGCCTACTTAGGATAAGATAATATTACAAACTTTGCCTCCACAGCCTACTTAGGATAAGATGATATTGCGGCAATTTTTTTGCATCGAACGACGTGAAGGCTGCAATAAGACCTCAATTATTTTGCAAACCAAAAACTTTTCTTAAATTTTTTTTGAATGAAATTGGGAGCATTAAACTTAGGTTAACATGCCAAATAACTGGAAAAAAAACTGGTCAAAGTATAAACTAATGCTCGGTCAACGATCTATCGATCGCTAATAGTCCCAGGCAGGGACTAATAAGATCAAATAATTGAAACATTGTCATTTTATAGCAGGTTGATTTTATATAAAATATTGATTTAATTTAAACTCTAGTTTGGAATATAATGTGATAATGATTGTTATTTTACTTTAAAGTTAAAGGATGATTTAATGTGTATCGAACAATAAAAACATTTATGTATTTATATATATATATATTATATATATAAATATATATAAACATTCTAAAAAATATATAACATTTTCTAAAATATTAACTTTTATTTATAAATCAATAATAGAATATAATTTATAATATAATATAATATATAATTTTTTTTTGAGTATTATTAAAAATTATATTTTTTTATTTTAGCTTAAATTGGCCTTGAATAATTTACTAATTTTGACATAATTTTCTTAGATTTTCTTCACTGCTTCAATAGTCAAATAGTGAGAGACAATTCCTTACGCAATGCTAAATATAGAGCCTACACATTATTCACACATATTATGTTAAGATTTTGTTGTCAAATTAATTGAAATGATTAAATATAATATTTGAGAATGTAGGTTTTCATAGTGCTAGTTAATATTAGTTTTAATACTTTTAAAAAAATGTAAAATAAAAATGAAAAGTCTGACATTTCTAGTAGATGCTCAACATAACATCAAAAAAATGTAAAATAAAAATGAAAAGTCTGACATTTCTAGTAGATGCTTGACATAACATCAAGGACGAATTGAGTTGAAGGTCCACTCTAAACCTTAGACACTTCATTAGTATTCCACAATATATAAATATAATAAAAGAACATGTCACATTTTTTAATAAAATCATTCTCGATGTTGGCATTTAGCTCTCTTTTCCATTCGGAAAAACTGCTTTCACCTCGGTCAAGGTTCCTACATAGTAGGTGTTGATGAGATTCTGCATACTTTCATGTCCTATTTTCCTCAGAAGTTTGCTTACAGATGGCTCTAGCCCTTTCATTTTTTTCTTTGTCTTTTTGGTTCTTATGTTCCCTTTCCTTCCCTGTTGTTTGCCTTCGTTAGCCATTTGTGTCTTCTCGCTACTCCTTTCTTTCCTGCCTAAATAGCTTGCCTGGACTGGGGCCTGATAAGCATTGGCGTGGTGCAAATGTCGTGTCATCGAAGCCTTCTGAATACTGGCGTTTGTGCTACCTATAATAGAAACCAAAATTGATACATTATAAACCATAATGAAATTATCCATAGTATACACATAATAATTTATGATCAGGGATTTAGTCTTTGTTTTGTCAAAATTCCCTGTGTTCATGCTTTGATTCATGGACTGAGAATCGGTCTTGTTCCTTCCTGAATTCCCAACATTCTTCCCTGCAAGGTCAGGTTGAGGATGCTCTAGTGTTGCCTCTTTCGTCCCCTCCATGCCCTCTTTGTTGCTCATTCCCCAAGCGACTCCCAAGTGCCCCTCTCTACACTCAAAGGTTTGCCAGATAGAGAAACCTCCATCTTCTGGGCTGCTACCCTTGAGCAATCGATTTGCCTCCTTACCCAAATCCCTCAAGACCTCCTTGAGCCTCCAACATCCTATGCTACCAACCTAGCCAACAGGACTCCCAGAAGTCTTTCTCTCCTAGTTTTCTCCACCCCATAGAGTAAGAAATTTCTTTATCCTTTCCCACCGGTCTACAATTCTGTCACCAAGCCACGAGATTCCTAACCCTCGCCAGGAAAGCCCCCCAATGAGGCTTAGCCCAATCTGGGTATGGGCTTTCTCCCCTTCCCGGTCACGGGGCCAACTGTTGTTCCAGCTTTTGCCAACCCGTTCCAGGTCTTGCTTCGACCCTATTTTGAGGGTTTGCAACTAGAAAATCGGGCCAAAGGTTGCACTAGGGTCTGGTTTCACTCCAGGCATCTCACAATTCCCTCTATCTCCCTCCCCCCCAATCTAGATATCCTTCCTAAGCTGCCATAAGAAGTTACTCTTGTAAATACAAAGAAATACGATCAGAATGGCTTTACTGTCTCAGTCAATTTGGCCCGATGGTCTCCTTCTATCCCAGAGCCTTGCTACCATTAGATGAGGTTTAGATTTCCCTTCCTCCCTCCTTGGATAGCTATCTGGTCTATCCCACCCTAGGTTGATAGGCTAATAACCCAAGGGATCCAAAATGCTTCATTTCTTTTTTCAATTGGGGAAACCATAATAATTAACTAGCAATATTCTACAGAACTCAGTATTGTTCCTCCTATAGTCAAAATTCACCTCAATTTCCAGTTCATAATCTCCTTACCGATGCAAGGGAGGGCTGGAGGCACATACCAGGTTTTACAGGGGAAGATCGAATGCTAGTCGACATCCCCCAACTCTCAATGCTTGCCAACTTTGACTGCACGTTCTCCCTTCGCTTCTTGCATGTAAATGCCCCTCAACCTTGCCACCTTTTCCTTTAATTTACTCTCCCACCTACCCATCCACACTCCTAAGGTACCCGCCACTCGCTTTGCTCCACTAGTGGCCTCCCTTCCCTTCGTGTTTGTGTCTCGTAATGAGCACCCACTTACCTTCCAATTACTATCCGTCATAAATGCCTTCCCACTTTCGGCTGCTCCTGCCATCCTATGTATCCCGGTTCTCTGCATCCACTTGTCAGCTCCCCTGCCATCTATCTAGCCTCGCTTACCTCTGCCCACCATGCCATCTATCCAGCCTCTCTTCCCTCTACTCGCCATTTCCCTCCACACCCCGATCGAGGTTCTCTCCTTTTTCATTATCTATTCTCAATATTTCCACAAGACTACTCATTCCTTCCATTTGACTTAAATTGTCGCCCCTTATATCAAGGTTGCTTTTGGTTTATCCACATCCCCAGTTGGCCAAGCAATATGCTGCCACATTCCTCTATCTGCGAACATGTGTCAGAATAATGTATTCTATCCTTTGTATTAGATTTCCTATTTCCTGAACTAGCCTTGTCGTCCTCTAACTTTGGCTTATCTTCTCCCAGTTGTTTCCTTGCTCGAGTTTTCGTACTGTGTCTATTACTAGTCTCGAGTCTTCTTCCATCTCTAATCTCTGGAACTTTTCTCTCCAAGCTATTTCTAGCCCCCACTTTAGCGCATAGAGCTCTACTTTGTTGTTACTCATTATTCCACAATCCATGGCATACAGGCGAATGGTGTTACCTTGATGGTCTCTGAACACCCCTCCTAAGATTACAGACCCCAGATTCCCTTTAGCTTCTCCGTCGAAATTTAGTTTTATGAACTCTTCCTGGGGAAACATGAAGAGGGTTGGGGAATCACAGGGAGTAGGTTTATGTTTCCATGAATTGGCCATCAACATACTTGGATTCAAGCTTAACCTTTCCAATATATGAACTTCTTATGGAGTGGCTTCCTAGTCATCTGGGTACTAGTTCTTTGCAAGAATCATGTCTCGAATGTTGTGAACTATCATTCCCCATAATTCTATTGTTGTTCTCTTTTCCCATTTAAAAATTCTTCGATTCCTTTCCTTCCACACTGCCCATAGCAGGAATCCAAGGGATATCTACAAGGCTCGTTTCAAGATGGGATCCTGTTAAGGCTTCCTTCTCCATTTTTCCATTGTTATTTTCGTGCTTGATTGATCCCTGTCTCTATGGTCAAAAAGTTGCTCGTGGTACTTCCATAGAAATTCACTGTAACTGCAAGCATTTAATAAGTGTTCCATCGATTCCATTTGTCTTTCATATATGCAGCAGGCTGATGGTCCTTGCATCCCCCTTACCTATAATTGATCCCATGTTAGTGCTCTGCCATGCATGATAACCCATAGGAAGAAGGCTATTTTGGGCCACAGTTTGTCCTTCCAGATTCGTTCCCGTATGGGTACCCCTTGCTGTTGGTGATGTGTTGCTTACAGGTGGTATGCTTCTTGGATAGTGAACATCCCTTTTATTCTATATCCCTAACTTATTATGTCTGGTCCTTCCAATATCGGTAATCTTCAGGACTCCATCTCCCTCTCGTAGGTTTCCCATTGAATCGACTCTGGCACGCCCGACCAATCTTGTTTCCTCTTCCATTTTCTCCATTATTCCCTTGTATCCATTCCCTAATAGTTTTTCGCCAGCTGATTTGCTAGGTTGTTTGTATATTGGAATATATCCGCTAGGTCTGGCCTACTATATAATTTCTCTCTTTGTTGCCACGCCTCTTGCTAGAATCTAGCTTTGTATCCTCCCCTGATTTCCCAAAAAAATATGATTTCTTATTAGTTCTTTGTTTTTAGATGCCAGATTCCATATGGATGACCCCTTTATGTTTTATTGGACTCTTAATCTTCCTTCTATCGATCATGGCATTCCATATTTTCTCCCCCACATTTCTTTCCATAGATCTGTTGCTCCCTAAATCCATCTCCACCATGACTTAGCCCCCATGGCCTGGTTTAGTTATACGGGTCTCGAAGTCCCAACCCTCCTGCCTTGATTGGTTTACTTAGCCAATTCCAAGATAACAGTGCCCTTTTTTGACTGTGTGTGGCCCTTGCCATAGGAATTTCTTGAAGATATCAATCATTCCATGGAACACAGTTTTAAGAACTGCTAGGCTTGATAATTGGCATATCGGGATTTATTGAAGAACTGACTTTAACAGTATGACTCTACTCACCATATTTAGAGTCCTAAAAGACTAGTTTTGAAACCTCCCTTAGATTTTTGCCAGTAATGCTTTCTAGTTTACCACTTTGATCGGGTGTAGATTTAGCGGGATCCCCAGATATTTCGAGAGGAGGTTTCCTATACTAAAACCCATTGTTCTCACTGGGAAAGCTTGGGATTGAGATGTTGTATTGAAGAAGAAGATATCTGACTTCTGTTTGTCGATATTCATTCTTGAAGCATTGGTGAAGTCATAAAAGATTTCTATCATGGCTCTAACTTCCTTGAGGGTTGCTTGCCCAACCATCATTATATCATCGATAAACTGCTGATGTATTAATGGCAGGTCATTAGCCCACATTCATAGGCCTTTAAATTGACCTCCTTGCACCTTTGATTTTACATATCTTCCTACTCCTTCAGCAGCCAATATGAACAAGAAAAGGGACATTGGGTCGCCTTATCTTAGCCCCCTTGTTGCATTAAATGCCTCAGTCGGAGCTCCATTTAGAAGGATTGAAAACATAGGGGTTGATATCATAGAATAGATCCATTTTATCCATCTGGGATCGAAGCCAAAGGCTTTCAGGAGCCAGTCATATGCTTTTGATAGATCTAGTTTTATCATCATACCTTTAGCTTTTTGGGTCTTTAGAGAGTGAATTGTCTCTTGAGCCATGACAATCCCATCCACAATTTTCCTTCCTTTTACAAATCCAGTCTACTCCTGAGAGATTAAGCTAGGAAGGATTGGTTTGAGGCGGTTTACCATTATTGTAGCCATAATTGTAGCCATAGAGCTATATTTCTAAACCCATGAGGCTCCTCCGAATGCTCTGTTTTGGGGATAAGAGATAGGAAGGTGGAATTCAAGGCTGAGTGCATCCTTTTAGTTCATCTTGACTCCTCCACTACTGCTAAGATATCTTCTCCTAGAATCATCTAGGTTTCCTGGAAAAATTATGTTGTAAAGCCATCTGGGCCCGAAGCTTTGTTCTTCTCTAGTCCTTTGATTACTTCTTCCACCTCACTCATTGTTATTCCCCTCATAAGAGCTAGGTTATGGTCCCTACTAACTAGTTGAGGGCTATGCCAAGTAATCTTATTTATATCTTCTGTCCTATCTAGATTAGGTTCAACCAATAAATTTTGGAAGTGTTGGACTAGCAGGTTCTCCATTTCTTCCTTTTGAATAAGGAAATTTCCATTGTGGTCTACTAGGGATAATATCATGTTATCTTGGCGATGTTGGATCATTGCTTTGTGAAAGAATCTAGTGTTCCTTTTCCCCTCTCTCAGCCACTGAATTCTTGATTTTTTTTCCATAGAATCTCTTCTTGTTGCCTCCTTTCCTCCAACCTATTCAGTAATTGTCCTTCTTCCACCACTAGGGATTTAGTGTGACCATTTGTTATTATCTGTTGTTGCACCTTTTTCATCCTTTCATGTAGCAATTCCTACTCCTATTGTATGTTACAAAATTCTTCCTTGTTCCATTTTTTCATTTTATCTTTGATTTATTTGAGACAGAGTTGGAATGTATGCATTTTGTTTCTTCCTTGTTTCTTACTTTCTTTCCACCATTCCTTTAGCTTTCCTAGGAAGGTCGGGTCTCTCAACTAGAATGCTTCAAACCTAAAGGGTCTCTTGGTCTTCCCTTGTTTCAAGTCCACTTCTAGTCTAATCAATCAGTGGTCAGATCCCATGCATGGTAGGATGGATGCCTCGTAGTAGACATCTCTGCTAATTAAGTTTTCAGTTTCCAAGAATCTGTCTAATCGTGATGCTATTTGGCGGCTTCCTCCTCTTCGGTTATTCCACGTGTACATTCCATTTATTGTAGGTATATCTACCAGGTGGAGCTCTTCTTGTAGATCCCTAAATTGTTCCATTTCTGGTTCCTCTCTTCTAATCTCTCCTTTCTTTTCCTCCAGGGTAGCTATCAGATTGAAGTCCCCTGCAGTTAGCTAAAGTTTTTCATCATGCATTTCGTTTAGGGTGCTTATGCTTTGTATAAAGTATTCCTTTTCAGCTAGAATATGCGGCCCATAGACTGTTGAAATCATAAACCATTCTTTGGTCCCTTTATTCTAAAAGTGACTTGTGAGTATTCTCTGCATTCCTATCCGATAATCTTCCTTTACCTCTGCTGGGTTCCAGATGATTGTTATGCCCCCTGCACTTCCTTTTGCATCCACTGCAACTACCTCATATCTTGGTTTCGTCCTCCCTAGAATATCTTCTAATTTCTCTCATATTATCTTTGTTTCTGTTGAGATTTTCTGTTTGAAGTGAAATAGGCAGAAATCTCTGTAGGATGACAACAATAGGGATTCAGTTCCTAGATTAGCTCCAGGTTGTTGGGAGGGAGTTAATTGCCTCCTATTTTGATGTGAGGGTTTATGAGGTTTGTTTTTTTTCTGTTCTATATAATAGGCAACCATTTCGGATGATTTGCTAAGAGTTTGTGAGGATTTCTTGATGTAATCTCCAATTTGATTAATATATTCATGATGCCTATGTTTGGTGGACGTAGCCCAGATTGGTTGGGTGAACCACGTTAAAATTGTCTTTTATGTGCTTGATTGAATGCTGTGTATTTATAATTTTGTTGTGCACCTGATCCAACAGTTTCCTCGAGAAGAATTATTTGGGATTTTCCTTTTTCAATTGATCTATTAGGTATCTCTGTTGTCCCCGACTATTTAGACCCCTTATGTTCCAAGATAGTACTATCATTGGGTAACTTTGTTGAGTTGTTGGAATATTGTTGATAGCGGTACTACCCTTTGAGTGCTTACCAACATTTCTCCCATAATCTGGATTAATTCCTGTAGATTCCTCCTTCCTCTTTTCTTTCTCCCTTTTGTTTTGTTTTGATAGTCCTGGGGGTTTTCTTGTTGCATGCCCAGTTGCTCTGTGATCTCTACTTGTCTCTGTCCTTGGTTGGCCTTGTATTGTTGGTGGTTTCCTTGTACAATTTCTTTTGATCCTCTGGGATAAATCTTTCATCCAAGTGTCTCCATTCATTTAACATTTTCTTTAAGACTTCCTCTTCCATGATTAACTCCTCCCCCTTGCTTGGGTCTATTTCCATTGTTGTGACATCCATTCTTGCCTGCTCTTCTTTGTCTGTGAGTTTAATTTGAGCTTTCCTCTTTGGTGTTGTTTTTAATTGACTTGGGCTACTTTCTTTTTCTTTTTCTTGGTAATCCATGAGTTGTGCTTCATTTTCTATTCTTCTTCTGCTTGCAATACCTCATATCTATTTTTATTGCTCGCTTGTGTTTGATTGACGGTTTCTGGTTTATGGGATCCTTTTGGATTCCTTCTCTTGTGCTTCACTTCCTGGAACCCCTCATTCCCCTCCTGTGGGGATTTCATTTGTTTTTCTTTTAGATCTAGTCCTTCTTGATTCAACGAGCATTCTTTAAATAAGTGGCTATCTTCATCGCACCTTCGACATCTAAATGGGATATGCTCATAGTTCAAGGTTTGGTGCCCAATGTCTTCATGATATTCTAGCTCGACTGGTTCAAGGATGGGCTCATATATATTCATATCCACACAGATTCGAGTGTGTGAAGTATATCGGTCCCTTTTTGTGATTTCATCTATTTTGACAAATTTTCCTATTATGTTCCTGATTCTTTCCAATATTTTTGGATCCCAGAAATCCATTGGGAGCCCGAAGAGTCGTACCCAGACTGGGGTTGCCAGGAATTTCTCTTTGTCTAGGTTGTAGCATTCTTCCCAATATCTCATGAACAATCCTGCATTATAATGAAAATATGGGTCGTTTTCAAATACTCTTTCCTTATCTTGCAGGTTTGAGAAGATTACCGTGAAGAAGCCTCTGGCTCCCAGTTTGAGTTCTATATGGCCTTTGGGTTGCCATTTCTATTGGATCCACTTGATTGGGTCCTTCTCCATTGTCTAGACTCCTATAAACTTGCAAATAATTGCATGGTCCTTCATGTAGCTGCGGTATCTTTACAGTTTGTTCATCGGGATTACAAATCTAGGTTTCTCTGTTTCACATGGCAGGCATTGCCCTCTGCTTCTTGCTTTCCATCTCGCTCCGAGGACTAGGCCATTGGTCGAACTTGCCACTTCTTGGGAACTTGGATGATTATTGGTTTTCCATCTTGACTCTCTAGCCACTACATTTCGGTAGGAGGGGATCTCTCCCCCCATCTGCTTCTGGCATATCTTTCTTGCTATTGGTTTTCTGTTCTGCTGCTCCTACTATATTTATCAGGGTTTGCAGGTTTCAGACCCTAGGGTTTGGAAATTCTCATAGCATCCTCAACATAACTACTAATATTTTTACTTAATTTGTTTATTATTTTACATTTAATTAATATAA